>PVKB01000243.1:0-167013 GCA_004027205.1 Ctenodactylus gundi
GGTCTCTCTCTGTGGTCCAGGCTGGTCCTGAATTCACTTCAGAGCCCAGGCTGGCCTTGGACTCATGGCAATCCTCCTGTCTCAGCCTCCCGAGTGCTGGGATTACAGGCACATGCCACCATGCCCAGCTTATGTAGTACTGGGGAATCGAACTCGGGTACTTAGCGCTTGGCTTAGCGCTTGCTCAAGCACTTTAACCGCTGAGCCATTCCTCCAGCCCCCAACAGAATTTTCTAGAAATGGAAAAGTTATGACTGTAAGTTAATGTAGTGCCACAGGTCCAGTAGGGTACGTTTTTAAAAATCATACTTAGATGTGTTTCAGGAAAGACACAACCACTAAAGACAAAGAGAAATCAGAAAGAAAACATCATCTCCAGAGAAAAGACAGCAACCTGGAAGCCAAAAAAAAAAAAAGAGTAGGTACAGACCTGTTGTGTACCCAGCACAATTGTCTTTCAAGAAGAAAGCACGTAAGTTACTGAGATATACCAAAAACCAAGTTACCACCACATGTCTTTACTTAAGAAACAAAGGATAAACCATGGAAGTGTTTGGTTGTTAACGAAGGTGATTGGTCAGTACAAGTATGAAATACTATAATGTTACAAGCAACCCACAAGAGTGGGAGCAGTGGTAATATAGAACTGTCAAAGACCTTTAGGCATCCAAAGGATTACTAAGTGACAAAAGGTTCAGCTCTTAAAAATAGGTACATTGTGAAATAGCATCAGAATATATAAATATTGATTACAAGGCAGAACTACAGATCACCTTCACAGTGAAAATTTTCAGTCAGTTATTAATAGGACAAGGAGCCCAAAAAAATGAAGGTATAGTAAGCTCTTCTGCTCTGAGTTGTTCTCTCAGTGAGTGGCTCATGACATTGATCCTAACACTGGAAGGCTGAGGCAGGAGGACAAATTCAGCTTGCAGTTTAGCAAGTTAGCAAGACCTCATCTCAGAATTTAAAAAATTAAAAAAGGACTGGGAATGTAGTTTACTGTGAAGGCTCAGAGTTCAATTCCCAGTATCACGATCAGTCAGTCAGGAAAGCTGAGATTTGAATGTGACAGGTTGGATTTCATGGACGTTGTCAAGAATGCATGAACATTTATGGACATAAATAACCAGAACAGTAAAGCAGGCCCTTGAAACCCAGAAGTAGCTGGTCTTGATTGTACAGGCCAAGGCAGCAAGATCACAAGTTCTGGCCCTGGACTAGATCCCTAGTAGCATTAAAGAAAGAAAGAGGAATTAACATGATAGATCTGATGAGATCAAGAGACTAGAGGATTCTCAGTGAATAAAAAATGAAGCATAGACTTGGAACAAGTAGAGTTGAAGTGATGGTTTACGAAATTTGTTATAGCTCTTCCCCTTTTACTGACAGGTAAAATACAGCCCTTAATTAGAAGCAGAACACAGATTTTAAAGTAATTTAAGAAAAGTTTTTAAATGTTTTGGTGATGAGTTTTGGGTTTGTTTAGTTTTGCCTTCAGATAGAGATATCTGCAGCCCAGTTTTTATTTTTGATTTTGAAATTAGAGTCTTGCTAAGTTGCCCAGATTAATTCAGACTTACTGTCTTTCCACCTCAGCCTCCCAGAGTGCTAGAATTATAGACCTGTGTCACTGGGCCCAGCTAAAACACTATGTTTAGGCCAGGGGTGGTAGTACATGCCTAAAATCCCAGCACTCTGCAAGGCTAAGCAGGAAGAACACAAATTCAAGTCCAGCCCAGGCAACTAACTTAGTGGTTTAACAAGACCCTGTCTCAAAATAGCAGTAAAGGGCTGGAGACACAGCTCAGTGCAGAGGCCCTGGGTTCAAACCCCACTTGCAAAAACAAAATTTATAATGCTAGGTTTTACCTCATGATATTTCGTTTTTGCAAGTCAAGTGGTTAAATAGTTGCCATTTTTATATGGTTCACCATATTAGATGATGGAGACTAAACTTTTTCTGGATTTTTTAAATTCATCCTTTTGTGGAAAAATAAGTATTAGTAAGCCACAGTTCAAAATCCTATCAAAAGCATCTGTGTCTGCATCCCATGAGTGCACGTAATATTTTACACACTAGAAGGCATCACGTGCTTTAGTAATGGTACATACTCAGACTAGAAGCTGTTATGGGGTTATTTTTGTGAAATCACTTGGCTTTTCCAAGAATTCCTTAAGAGGCTATTAGTACCTTAGTAAGTTTGTAGCATGAGTAGGTTGGGCTCGTCCGTAGTTGTTGCCATCCTTGCCAGGAATTACTTCCCTAGGCCTGCCAGTGCATTTCTGGCTACAGTCGCAAATTAGAGATCATGAAATGGGAAGTAGACAAGAATTTCCACAAGTCAGAATAACTTTCTAAATCTTGGAGGAGTGCTCTAGGTAAAGCTCTTAAAACTCTGCTCCTAGTCTCTGTTGAATTGTATTTTTTTCAGGAAATCTCAAATTGACACAGTAATTATAAAATCTTACACTTATAGGCAACTTCAATTTATTATACTTACCCTTTGAAGTTTAATTTTCAGTCATAATTAGGTGACTGATTCCTACTGTAGCACGGGTCTTCTCAGTTGAACCAGCTGTTGCTGTTTGGGATTCACTTGTTGCTCTAATTATGTCAAAGCATTTACAGAAAGATTTAGCATTTAAGAATGTATTAGTGAAAGGCAGTGTGATCGAGGGAAAAAATTAAAAAGAGCAGTAAAAATGAGTATTAAAATAAAAGGGCAGGGCTGGAGGAATAGCACAGTGGTTTAAGTGCGAAGCACAATGCCCTGAGTTTGTTCCCCAGCACCACATACAGCTGGGTGTGGTGGCACAACTCTGTAATCCCAGCACTCAGGAGGCTGAGGTGGGCGGATTGTCCTGAGTCCAAGTCCATCCTGGGCTACAGATGAAGACCCTGTCTCAAAAAAAAAAAGAAGAGTTAAAAAGGCCCTCCGCAGTCGTGTCCCACCCAAGCACTTCCTGTCTGCTGTCATTCTTTCCCCTGTCCAACCACTGAGGTATTGTACCTCCTTTGATTCCCTATAGTTAAGTTCAGTTGAGCCTCAAGGTTTACTCATTTATTGTGCAGTTCTGAACTGTGGTGGACATTATTGCCTAGTTTTGTTAGAGAGTTAAAGATGTTTAGTTCATTGTAGTAACTTTCATACTTTTTTTTATTATTTTGTGTGTGCATGCTTGTGTGTGTCTATATGGTGCTGGGGACCAAACCCAGGGCGCATGCACATACTAACTGTTCACTCTACCAAGTACTGTATGTCCAGCCCAAGCCTTGAATTTCTGAAGAAACTTTGTTGTAAACACTTTGCTTTAAACTTAATTACCGAAGTAGTAAGAGAATTCAAGTTACAGATTATATTCTTAAGATCATTCTTAATGGGATGTAGTTTCGTTGTAGTTGAAGTGTAAGAAAAAATAGCATGGATATTGGGTAGGATTATTTTTTATTCAACTCATGAAACCCTAAAATTTCAGTATCTAGTTAGGCTCAGTTGATTTTAAATTATCTCATTTCCTTAGATGTAATTTCTTTATTCTCACTTGTTTCATAGCCTTTTCAGGGTATTTTCAAAGAAATACTTGTGCAAAGATTTAATTAACATTTGTACCATTTGTTGGAAGAATAGTTTATGTTCATATACTACAGGAGCTAATTTTTGTTCCTCTAAACAGAAGAGCAAATTGCTCTCCCAGATGAGTGAAATTTGTTGGTGAGCTATATTGAGATGTTTAGGATGCGTTATGTTCGTTTCTAGGAACATTACTGTTGTGTTCACTTCAGCTGCCAGATTATCAACTTGGTTTAAGGTTTATCTGTAAATTTTATATGGACTTTCCTTGGATGAATTCAGATTGAGGTGTCTTATGGTAGATGTTGGTAATTTAATTACAAAACTGTCTTCTATGAATAAAACGTACACATATACTTGTACTCTTGTATTTCTTGTTCAGGAGCTTTTCTTATTTGCCTTTTATTGGTTTTTAAATGAGAATTCAAATGAAATGAGAATATGTTAATGAAGTTTTAACGTTCTACCCTAAATTTATGTAGAAGATGAGACATGTGTAAAGTGTCCAGGACATAGTTTGTATTCAGCAAAAAGATAGTCTCCCTCTTGAGGACCTGGTGTATTTTGTTAGATAGATGATGGTTAGATAGATAGACAGACAGATGCATGTTTTTTTTTTTTTAACAGTACTGGAATGTGGAAACGAGGGTCTCACTAAGTTGCACAGGCCATCTCAAACTTGCTGCTTCTGCCCCAGCCTCCCCAAGTGCTGGGCTAATTGGCCTGTGCCACCAGGCCTGGCTTTGTCTTACATGTTGAGAAGCCTTGTTAGGAGACATAAGTCTGTGTCTACCTGTTCACTCCCTCCTCACCTCCTAAAGGTTTGGACTCATTTACCTGTGAGGTCTGCCTTAACTGCTCTGTTAAGTATTGCAGTTGTCCTTCTCTGTACACTTGTATGAGGCTGCACATCCTCTTCACTCTCCTAACTCTGTTCTTTTCCCACTGTATTTATCACCTTCCCTAGCATACTCTGTATCTTATTTATTATGCTTAGTATTATTTGTCTTCCCTTGTTTTGTTCACTGGTCTTATCAAATATTTAGAGTAGTGCTTAACACATAGTGGAATGTTACCTGTTATTGACTGAATTCTGTTTCCCCATGTGTAATAGAAAAGAGGCATTAAGGAGCTAGGGGAGGGTTACGGATGGCGCTCAGGGGTAGAGCATTTGCTTACTTTACATAAGGCCCCAGGTTCAACCTGCAACCAAAAGAAAAAAAAACTGGGGGGCTTTTCATGTCGTGTTAACATCTAGAGCAGACCTGCATATAAAACATGCAGCAAAGATGCTTCTCTGACATCGAAGTCAGAGAGAGTCAGTCGTAGTTATTTTCTCATTGCTGGGACAGAATGTCCAACATCTACAAAGAAAGATTTATCTGAGCTCACAGTTTCAGAAGGTCTCACATAGTCCATTCAGGAACATCCGGCAGTAATGGAAGAATATGGCAGAGGCTAGAGAGCTGGTGAGGGCATTGCAGACAGAAACCCAAGTAAAGTAGGAAAGAGTTAGTTTCAGGAGAATAAGGGGAGGTTAGAGCTTTCCCAGGAAGAAGCTGTACAATGTTTCTTCCTTCCTTCCTTCATTTAGTTTAAACTGCCAATTAGGCCACCACCCCAGGTTGAGTGCCCCTCCCTCACTTACTGTCCCTTAAGTCAACAACATACACCTAAAAGCTCTGCTCTAGGTGCCCTCAGTCTCAACAAATTGACACAGTCCCAGGTATCGGGCCCTATATTCCCAATAGCGCATGGTTCCATGGTTATCCCACTAACTCCAAATACATAGGAGGCTTTTGGGGGACATTCCAGATCATCCAAACCATAGCATAGATGTAGTTTGTAGTCGTTGTTGTTGTTGTTGTTGTTGTTGTTGTTGTTGTTTGTTTTTTGTTTTGGGTTTTTTTTTTTGAGACTGGGTCTCGCTCTGTAGCCCAGGCTAGTCCTGAACTCGCTCTGTAGCCTAGGCTAGACTTGGACTCATAGCAATCCTCCTGCCTCTGACTCCCAAAAACTAAGATTACAGACTTGCATCACCGTGCCCTCCTTAAGAGGTGCTGAGGAATCGAACTCAGGGCCTTGCACTTGCTAGGCAAGCACTCTGACTGCTGTGCAATTCCTCCAGTCCCTTTGTAGCTAATTATAAGTCATGGTTAGATCAATCATGATTCAATGAAAATGGGGAATCTCTAGAAGTGATGGATATACAGCAGTTATTCAAGATAGAACAATGACCGCCCATGGCATTCTTAGAAAATTTAAGTAAAAATCATGATAACATGTACAAAACACCTCCCTGGTGATACCATTCTCTCCTATGATCTAGATGAATTTGGCCTATTTAAGAGAATTTAACTTTAAAAAATGCCAATTTAGAATGTAAGAGATGGATACGAGATACCTGTATTGATTTCCTACAGGTTTGTTAATTAAAAGTAAGAGCCTGGGGGTATAGCTCAGTAGTATAGCAGTATGTGAGGACCAGGATTTGATCCCTAGCACCACAGAAACAAATGAAAAAAATTACAGATATTTAAAAATGAGCCTATTTGTGTATTGTGTGCTTACTTTTGTTGTTACACGTGTTAATGATTATACATGTGACAACATCTGTTAAAATTTACTGTCAATCTTGTTCTTAAGGTGAAGTGAGTCCTGTGCTTTCTTTTTTAATAGGAACAAATGCATGATTAAAGTAACACTAAGTTATTTAAATGTGAGTATAAATTGAGGATCTGTCCTATATTGGTCCTCTAGCAGAATACTATGTTATACCAGATAGATACAGTATCAATTAGTCTAGATCTGCAGAGAGCCCTATTACTACATTACCTCTAAATACATATGACAATGTTTTGATGCCTTTGTGTTAAACTAGAGAATTGGATTCATTTTGTTGGCCTGTTGGACCAAGACTGGGAGCAGTTAGAAAGCTAGGAGATAGGAGTGTTTTAATACAGATCAGCTAGTGGATCAGACAGTGTTAAGATACAATTTGAGGAAGAGTAGGACTTTTTAATTTGGCAAATTAGATTTGTCTTTCCCAAACTTTATTTTTTAGAGCTCTTTGAGGTTTACAGAAAAGCTGAGCAGAAAGTGCCAACTTTCTCCTCTTCTCTCCTGGTTTTCCTTGTGGATCTTGACAAAGGTGTAATGACATGTACTAATACTTAGCATATAGAACTGTACAGAGTAGTTTCACTGTACTCAACACTTGCAGGTGCTTGTTCCCGGCAGGCACTGATCTGCCCACCGTCTCCTCCGTTTGCCTTTTCTAGAGTGTAGTTGGAGGCATAGCATACGTGGCCTCCTCGCATTGCCTTCACTCACTTAGCAGTGTGCACTGAGGTTCCTCCATCTCTTTTCATGGCCACGTTTTGGCAGTGTGAGCAAAACTGCTGTAAACATTTGTGTACAGGTTTTGGTGAAGACATAAGTTTTAGATCGTCAGGGTAAATACCAAGACACTCACTTGTGAGTTCATATGGTAGAAATATGTTTAGTTTTGTAAGAAACTGCCAGACTGTCTTCTAGACTGGCTGCTCCGTGCTTCATTCTTACCAGCAGTTTCTCTTGCTCCACATTTTGCCAGCATCTGTTACTGTCAGTGTTTGTGGTCTTAGCCGTTCTGATCGATGTGTAATAGTAGTATCTCACTGTTGTTCTAATTTGCAGTACCCTGATGATACATGATGTCAAGACGCTTTTCGTGTGACTATTTGCCATCTCTATATCCTCCTCGGTGAGATGTGTTCAGATCTTTGCTTTTGCTCTTTGCCCTACCTCCACCCCCATACTGAGCATTGAACCCAGGGCCTCACCATCCCCAGCTTGTTTGATTCTTTATTTTTATTTATTTATTTATTTATTTATTTATTTATTTATTTATTTTTTGAAACACAGTCTTGCTTAGTTGTCCAGATGGAACTTGAATTTGGGATTCTCCTGCCTTGGCCTCCCCCAGTGCTGGAATTACAGGCATGCATGTGTGGCTGTGCCTGATTTACAGGGAATTTGTTGTTGTTGTTGTTGTTGTGTTTTGTTTCATTGAGACAGGTTTTGCTCTGTCTGTATTACAGGTCTTACACTGTAGGCCATGCTGACTCTGAACTCACCATGTAGCCAATGCCGACTCCAAATTCGTGGCAGTCCTGCTGCAGCCTCCCAAGTGCTGTTACTATGCCCATTTTTTATTTATTATTAAGTTTTTAAGATTTCTTTTTGAGCCAGGCCCTGTGATACAGTCATTTATTTTCTGTTTATTGATTTATTTCCTACACATGTACCATGTGCCCCCATACCCAGCCTGTGTGGTGCTGGGGAATCAAACCCAGAGCCCCACACTTTCTAGGCAAATGCTCTTAACCACAGAGCTATGCCTCCAACCCTTTATTGTTTAGTTTTAAGAAATCTTTATATGTTGAATACCAATTCTGTATAAGCTTTTGCAAAGATTTTCCTCCCATTCTGTTGCTAGTCTTACAGTCTCTTAAGCTAGCAACATTCTATTTGTAAATGCATTTTCTATTAATCCTGGAAATTGTAAAAACTAGTACCATAAGAAAAAAAGGGAGAACTCTAAAATTCCTGAAGTTCCTTGAATGTTTTCCAGGCCCATTTGCATTTATATGCCTAGCCTGTTGTTAACTGCTTGAGTCTAAAATTCTTTTTGTCTAATCTTTGAAGCAGTAACAAGCTTGATGATCGTTGGCGTCAGAGAGCTGGTAGTTTGTGTTTGATCACTTTCTTTGCTCTGTTATATATAACTCAGTGTTTAAATGTAGGTTTTACTGTATTACTAGGATTCTACACAAAATACCTTCAATACTCTGAAGTTTGAATGTTATACTACAGTAATATTAAGAACATAACTTTAAAATAATAATTGTGCATTAGCCCAGCAGTATCATTCTGCAGTGTAATTTATGGAAAAAAAAACCTAAAAAATCAAATACCTCTTGAAAACTAGGACTACTAGTTTATAGTCCCTTCATGTCTTGGCTGCTTTAATACCTATCCACTAGGCTGTCACTTGGTGAACTTTGGAAGTCATTTGGATTCAGCATACCACACAGCACAGGTAACTTACATTTGTAAGTTTAAAGAATCTGGTAGGGGGTGGAGGAATGAAGTGCTTGCCTGGTAGGCTCAAAGCCATGAGATCAGTTCCCCAGCACCATATAAACCAGACGTGGTGGCACACGCCAGTAATCCCAGCCTGTAGTCCCTGCATGTGGAAGCTGAGGCAGGAGGTTTGCTGTGAGTTCAAGGGCTATAATAGTAAGTTTATAACCAGCCTAGACTGGAGTGAGACCCTGTCTCAAAAAAAGAAAAGAAAAAAAAAAAGAATCTAGTAATATCTCTGTAGTACACCAATTTAAATGGTTATAATTGTGGCGTAACACTTTTTTGAGATAAGATCTTGCTCTGTATGTTTCATAGTCTTAAATTGGTCCTGAACTCACTGAGTAGCCTAAGCTGGCCTCAAACTCACGGGAATCCGAGTGTCAGGATTACATGTGTGCATCACCATGCCCACCTGGGGAATCAAATTCAGGGCCTCTGGAATAACTCTCTGAGCAGGATTGAACTGTCAGGAGGTATGTTCTTCCAGTATTAACCTGCCTACCAAGTAGAGCTTTTAAGGAAATAGTAAAATGGGACTGGAGGAAGAGCTCAGTGGTTAAAGCGCTTGCCTAGCAAGTGCTGAGTACCTGAGTTGGTTCCCCACACCACATAAGCCAGGCCTAGTGGTGATGCCTATAATCCCAGCACTCAGGAGGCTGAGGCAGGAGGATGGCTGTGAGTCCAAGCCAGTCTGGGCTCCACAGTGAGTTCAGGACCAACCTGGGCTACCGAGCGAGACTCTGTCTCAATAAAAAGAAAGATGGAAAAAAGTTTATATACATACATGTTTGTCTCAAACTGCAAATTTGGTTTCCCAAATAGTTGGGTATTGGATTCCTTTTCTCAGGTCATCTGCCTGGCCTACACATCTGCCTTCTTTCTCCAGTCTTCTCATAGTAGAGTACATTGCTTTGGCCTTTATACTGTCAATGTGGCAAAATCAGGTTCCATAAAAGGCACTTGAGAAGCAAACAGACTTCTTTTTCATAAAGAAGAAAGTGAAGGTGGCAAAACCTGGAATGGAATATTTTCTCTTCCTCTCTCTCTCTCTCTCTCTCTCTCTCTCTCTCTCTCTCTCTCTCTCTCTGTTGTTTGTATGTTTGTTTGCTTTTTTGTTTGAGACAGGACCAGCCTGCGGCCCAGGCTGGTCCTAAACTCACTATGGAGCCCAGGCAGGCCTTGGACTCACAACAGTTCTGCCCCCGCCTCCCAGATGCTGGGATTACAGGTGTGTGTCACCATGCCCAGCTTATGTGGTGCAAGGGAATCAAACTCAGGTACTTAGCACTTGCTAGGTGTGTGTATTCCTCCAGCCCTGTATCCTCCTCCTCCTCCTCCTCCTCCTCCTCCTCCTCTTCCTCCTCCTCCTCCTCCTTCTTTTCTATCTTTCTTTTTAATGGCAACTCCATTTGTAAGATCACAGGTATAGTTTTTTTCCCTAGTACTAAGGCTTGAACCCAGGAGATTACCAGGATGGGCTCAAATTTGTGATCCTCCTGCCTCAGTCTCCCGCAGTGCTAAGATTATAGGCTTGTGGCACCACACCCAGCTGGATGCCAGACCTCTTGAACTATATCTGTGCCCAGCTGAACTTTGTTGTCATATTGTCTGTCTTGGACCTTTTGCTCTGCAGTCTTTGTGATTTTAACTTTTTTCAACCCATAATAGAGTTTTGTTTCTACTCTCATATTTTAATTTTCTAATATCTCTTTTTATAGTCCCTACATGTGTACTTTTTTTAAAGAACATCTTGTTATTTCACTGTAGTGATTTTTTAAAATCTCTTTGGTAGTCTTAATAGTATGTATATATCTTTCTTTTTGTCAAGTTTTCTTCTCCCGGCATGGTTTCTGTTTGTTCCTAATTGTTTTCTGTGGGCTTCTTCAGCTCTCTTTCTTCCATATTAAAGGTTATCCTCAGATTTCTGGCCATCAAGATTTCAAGAGCCCATAGCTATGTGGAGTGCAACATGCAGGCTGAAAGTCTCATGGGGCAGTCACCGGTGTGCCATTTGTGGGTTGGCCCCGTGGGTTGGTGTGGCTTTTCCTCCTCCCTATATGGTGACTAAGATTCTCAGAAAATCATCCCAGTTGCTCTCTAAAGAGTATGGGACATTTCCAGGCAGAACGTAGTGAGGGAGGCTCAGCTATATATAATGTGTATGTGGCCACTTCATCAGTTTATTCAATGTATGTCCCCATCTCTTCACACATGCTTACAATGAACTTAGTGTCTCCTGTCCAGAGGGAGGGGACATGAATCCAGAGGCATAGAATAAGAGAAAGTATCTGGGAATCTGACTTTAAAAGAAATACTTTCATTGCTCTGCATTGTTTGGGTCACCCACTGCACCTTCATGTATGAGCACATAGTATAAATCAGGTTGGTTTTGGCTTTTCTCACTGCTGGAAAGGAATTTGACATTATTGGGGTATTTAAGTCAGTAACTTATTTTTTTCTGAATTCCAAAATGTTGTTGTCTGCAATCCCGTCTTCTCTATCCTTGTGAATTATGAGGTTTATTTTTGTTTATGTATTAATCCCTGTGCTATTATTTTAGTTGGGTTTTGGAAGGAACAGAATTAGTGTGTAGTTAACTTCTGCTTAACCCAAAGTCACTTCAGAGGTATTTTTAAAAGTTAGACATAACAGTTACATAAAACATTTATGAAATTCCTGCTGTATGCCACACACACCTTGTCCTTACCATCCGGTGTGTGCAGTAGTGCCATTAGTAGTCACAGTGCCTATATAATGTACATAAATAACAGTATAAGAAAACCTTTGAAGTGACCGTTCAAGAATTTGAGACATCAGCATATACATTAATACAAATAGCTTAGTAAATAACCTTTGTTTAAACACATGCCTTTAAGAAATGACAATAAATACAGTTCTATTTCTTTGAGAAAACATGTACCTCATATCACCGCAGTAAGGCCAGAAATACAACTCTCTTACAGCCTCAGTATTAGCTATAATTATGTTCTATAAAGTCATGGAGGTTACTGAAATAGTGCTACTAGGGATCACAAAATTTTCATTAGCCAGTCAGTATGTAAACTTGTTTTCTGTGGGTCTCTGGGTGGGTGGGTGGGTGGGTGGGTGGGTGTGTGTGTGTGTGTGTGTGTGTGTGTGTGTCTGTTTAAAGACAAAGACAGTTTATTTACTACATATTGTTGAAATGATGGTATTGAACTCCTGGCCAAAAGCACTATAACTCATGCATGAACAAAGCTGTATCTAACAAAAATTTCTCATAACACATCACAGCTTTCTTGTACATAGGAACACTAGTAAACACTTCTACTCTAGGGAGCCACGGAGCAGTGAAGTCACCAAAAAAACATGACACTAAAGAAAGCACAAAAAGGACTATGTATTTTTTTATAGTGAAGAGTTGAAGCAAGAAGGCAGAACATTGCCACGCTCAGCGCCTGCAGGGAACATGAACCCAGCAGCTCAGTTTTTGCCGTACTGTGCGTGCTTATGAGTGACCATGAAACTCCAAGAGCAGATACTGATTGGTAGGTTACAAATATGTTTGAGCAAGTAGCTAAGAATCGACACGCAGTTGAGGACCAGTTGTGTATTCTTACCCAATCCCTCGAGCTCTTCAGGGAGAGGGCATTTATAATCCCTTTAGAAGAATTATTGTAGATTTTGTATTAATGTACAAAAGCAAATATAAATAAGCCACTCTTTCCAGAGCTAATAGTAAGCAGTAAGTTATACCCGGTAATAGCGTAAGTAGTTAGCAGTTCATATAACTTACTACCTTGTAAGCTAGGTGTTATTTCTATTTAAAAGAAGAAAACACTAGCTTAATGGTTTGAGTACCTTGTACTCTCATACAGTTAACAGATGGAGGAGTAGAGATTGTCACCTAAAATCTTAACTGTTAACTTCATACAGAGTCTCAACAACAGAAGAACCCTTCTTGTTGCGAAGTTATTTGTTGGTACACATGCAGTGTGTGTGTGTGTGTGTGTGCGTGTGTGTGTGTGTGTGTGTGTGTGTGTGTGTGTGTTACTTTAAGTGTAATTCTCTTTGCAGGGGGTTGATTGATGGAGGAATTGCACAAGTGCAAGGCTCTGAGTTCAATTCCCTAGCACCACATAAAGCTGGACGGGGTGGCACATGCTTGTAATCCCAGGACTCAGGAGGCTCAGGCAGGAGGATTGTCCTGAATCCAAGGCCGGCCTGGGCTACAGAGTGAGACCGTGTCTCAATAGAAGAAGAAACTAAAATTTGAAAAGTCTGTCTTCATTAATTTTAATAGTTGCTTTTTATTCTAATTAACTTATATAATTTAAAACAGGAAGAATGCTATATTGTAATTATAGAATTTTAGGACTAGGTATCATTTTTTAAATCATAAAATAAAATCCAGTTACTTTACACATGAGAAAATTTAAGATCCTGGAAATTAACTTGCCCAGAGTTAGTTACTAAGACCTTTATCCAAATTGCTTAACTTTTATTTTCACTCTTGTCACCTAAGCTTTGTGTGGTCCCTTTTACTTGGACGATTGTTGTACCCCAATTTGTCAGAATGAGTTCAGCCACTACCTGTCGTACTGCCATGCTCATGCTTCTGCCTTTCTGGAGTGAACCACTGGTAGAAGATACAGAGGTGTGCATAGGACTGTGGCCAGCAGCAAAAGAAGCACTTCCTTCTTAGCAGCATTTGGCCATAGACACTTGAAAATGCAAAGCTAGTATTTGCGGGCTTTCTGGCTTTTTGTGGGAAGTTTAAAAACTAGCTATTGCAACACAACATTGGCGGCTGTCCCAGACTTCAAAACAACAACACAGGACCAAAACCGAGCATGTTTGGGGTCCAGTTCAGGCTACCGGTTTGAAAGCCCTGTCTTAGTAGGTCTTTCTCTTAATGCTATAACTTTCAGTTCTCTGTCTACCGTTAGTGACTGAAAAGGAACACAGACTGGTTCCTAGTGACTGATTAAATGAATGTTATTGGTTAAATATTTTTTTAAAAAAGGTGACCAGGCACAATCAGTATGGCTGTTTACCTCATGAAGTAGTTTGTTTACATGTGTTGTGATCACATTACTCACAAGCTAAGATTATATGTGTTTATTACAAGTTAGGATTGATTCATATTTCAAAGGTAAGCGTTAGAATTATGCAGTCTCATATGGCAGCAGACTTGCCATCCTTATCTAATGCATGCAAGGCTCTGACGTTGCATTATCACTGGCTAAAGTATGTGTTAACTTGTTTCTAGGACATTACACAGCACCCGCAGCCAAAAAGTGTTACCCTGTCATCAGTCTCCAAAGAAGGATGCCTCCAAATACTTCCCAAAATCTTAACCTATTTCTTGGCAAAGTAATAGAGGCATTGTTCTATAGCATGAACTGATGAAAAAAACTAATGTTCCAAACCTGGAATAGTAGGTTATTGATAAGCTTCTCTTTATTTTCATTAATATCAGAAAGTAATAGGTGAGAATAAGTAATTGGAGAGTTTTGGGGACACTCTGGCATTGATGAAACATTTGAAAGTACACAAATTATAAAGGTACAGCTTTGTGAATATTCACCGAGTGTCCGTTCCTGGTGACCTGAAATACTCATCCATATGGCACTTGGCATTTCATTTGGGAACTACTACATTTAGCTTTGCCGTGAACATTCTTGAACATGACCTTTTGGTGAGCTGGTTCTCATCCCCATTGGCTCTTCACCCGGGAATGGCAGGATCATAGGGTATCAATAGGGTTATCATTAAAAGATACTGCCAGGTTTCCACTGTCTAAATCAGTTCAGACCCCAACAGCAGCATAGGAGTTCACCTTGTTCTGTGTTCTAACTAGCGTGTCTTGGTTTTTCGTCTTAATCCTTCTAATGGGTGTCTCATCATGGGTGGTACTTTTCTGAGTGGAACTTCCAGATCTTCCATTTACCTATTGGCCCTTTGGATATCCTCTGTAAGGTTGAGATTCGGGTCTTTTGCACACTGACCTTGTAAGCTTTTTTTCTTTAATTGGCTTTTAAAAATAAATAGTTTGCATTTGTAAATATTCTTACTCAAAGAACTAGCTAGTTTCTCATTTGACTCCACCACAGTAAATAAGTTATGCCTCTCAGAAATCACTTCTGAGAACTTGGCTGATATGTGTAAACCCAAGATGGCTTTGTCCCACAAAAATTGCCTTACATTTACTGTACTGACAAGAGGAAACGTGGATGTCCTTTTTTGGGCTATTATATCTATGATAATCGAATACTCATTACCAGCCGCTTGGAAAACTACGGCAGGAGAATTGAAAGTCCAAGGCCAGCTTGGGTAATTAGTGAGACCATTTCAAAATAAATGAAAAGAGCAGGGGGTATAGTTTAGCTCTCCCTGGGTTCATTCCCCAGTACTGCCAAAAAAGGTCTTTAAAATGGCTTATTTTCTATAAAATTTGTGTTCAACCTGTTTTGTTGTTGTTGTTGGGCTTGTTTGTTTGTTTGTTTGTTTTTTGAAACAGGGTCTCACTCTGCATCCCAGGCTGGTCCTGAATTCACTATGGAGTGCAGGCTGGCTTTGGACTCATAGCAGTCCTCCTGTCTCAGTCTCCAGTACTTAGTGCTTGCTAGGCAAAAGCTTCAACTGCTGAGCCATTCCTCCAGCCCCTGTGTTCACCTTTTAATGTACCTAGCACTTCCGTTTCCTGGTATACAGAGTTCGAACTAAGAAGGATCTAAAGTACAGGTGGAAAGTGGCTTGATTCCTCAGCAGTTCCTTTCATACTCGAGGCATCCTAATTACACGAACTCAGCGAAATGGCTGTGTCCACTGTCCTCTTTAGAACTTGCAGGTTACATCTCTATAATGCAGTGGTGGCTTCTGCTCTTCTCAGGTGGGTTGGTGACAGGTTATGGACATATTCTCAGAAGACCTGCAGATCTGGCTGCTCATCTGAGGATTATTATTTTCTAATTCATTAATGTCATTAAGCCCTTCCTAAAAAGTAAGTGTCCTAGTTCTCATTGAAAATCTATGCGGATTCTTCCTTTAAGCAGTGAGGCTAATGTAAAAGTATAGACTGTTCCTCTGTTTAAGATGCATAGTGTACAAATTAGATAAAAATCAGTTCCAAGGTATTGGGATTTGTGGAATGGGATACCGTGGAATGCATAAACAACATGTTTGCTTTCCTCTAGTCTGGAGGCAACTCTGGATAAAACATTATACTCTAAAATGTGGTCTCAACAAATTGCCCCTTATGTTGAAATGAGAACAACTCAGCTGCATTTTCTCTATACAAGTTTAAAAGACAAATAATGTTGCTGAATATTAAAGGTGATTCTTTTTTTAAATACCATCGGTGAGACTATTGGCAACATCAGTCTGGTTCTAGGTCTAGGAGTTGCTAGTTGAAGATTACTTTCCAGTTTTGCAATCGCGCTTTTCCGTTCCATTGGTATCAGGTGGAGGTCTCCCTGTGGATTACAGGTTTGGCAGTCTTGGGAACAGAAATAAACAAATTCTTCCCTGACACTTTTTGTTTGTGACCCAGATAGCATCTCATAATTCACATCCTTAGTAAGAATGGCAGAATAAGGCAAGGTTGAACTCCAGTGTTACTAAGCAAAGGGGATAATGCTGTGACTTGTTGTCACCCTACACGTGAGGTACTGGTTTCAACAGCTAATCACAGAGTTTTAGGGTAAGTTATTTTTTGTTGGGTCCAAAATAGTTGCAGCCATTAGATGGGCCTCAGAACACCAGAAACCAGAAAGTCTGCAAATGTAACTATTTTGTTCCTCTTCTTTCCATGGAAATGTGAGAGACCCAAGCAAGGCGACTAAGGTTTTTACATGGTTCTGCTAAGCATCCTGGAAAATAAAATTGTTTCCCATTTGTTCTTCTGGAAACAAAGAAATACAGCCCATAGTTCTTCAAACTGTTTGTGTAGATGGTCAAATTACTTTTGTGTTTTTTAAACAGCCTTGTTGCCTGAGCTAAGAACTCATTACCAAACTTACCCTGCAGTATGTTTTGTCTGTTAAATTAGCAAATTAAAACAGAAACAACAACAGAAGCCATACCACAACCTGTATGTAAGTTTTTAAGCAGGAAGGAACTACCAGTGACAGATGCTAGGACATTGTCATGTGAACCACATTGCGACAATAAACGTAAACAGGAGCTGCAGCAGGGGAGCTACTGGAACTGATTGATCAGACCTTGAGGAGAGTCACTACATCCGAAGCAGCAGGGCTGTTCAGGGCGATGGAGATCTCCAGATGTGAGGGCTGTGTACGTTACTAGGGTGCTGCTCCCTAGTGCCAGATTTTATAGCCAACTTTCATTTTTAATTATGGTCTCCTTCAGTTGATATCTTCTGTTACTTGTGTTTTAAATATTTTTTCCTATGAAGCAAGTGCTTTTATAGAACAATATAAGCAAACTTCAGTGTTGAAACAAACCCTTATGAGAAAGTCTTCATCACTGCTTATTTATAATTAAAATTAATTTTCAGTAGGGTGTTAAGTACTTGTAAGTATAAAAATGACTTTCACGTGTTTTATGGAATGTATGAATTAATCCTTATCTGTTGCTTGTGTTTGTAAGCCATGTGAAAAAAACAGGTGCTTATGTATAAAACATCCAACACTTGAGATTTGGCTTTATAAATGCAGTTTTCTTTCTGGTCTTGAATTGAGCTATACGGTTAAGCGGGGATCCTTGGAAGCCAGAGATAAACAAAAGTGTCAAAGTATTTTGTAAAATTGTTTCATTTTGTGTGTAGAAGCTATTTATTCTTTTGGGGCCCCTCTGATGGGACCATGATGACCTTGCAGTGTCAGTATTTGTCTTTCTTTTTTCCTCTAAGTTAATGTTGGAAATCTATTCATCGGGTTGAGTAAAATAGGAATTCTGCCTTAAGAATAGTGGAAAAGCTGTGATTTGCAAAGTCACAACATAATGAAAAAAGGGATAATGAAAAGCCTAGAGCAGACTGCCTGTGTAATATATTTTAGGCAGTTTGCACAGATTGGTTTCCTTATTATTACTATTAATATTCTTGTAAGAATGGTTGTTTTAATAGGATCCCTCAAATTACTTAAACCAATTCTTGCTTGCTACTGTTAGAAATAGGCTCAAATTTCTTCTTAAAGTTCAAACTATTCCTCTAAAGGAAAACAGATGTTTACTGTTGTCTTCAGTCAGTGAAAAGTGATATTAGAGTGTGGTCTTGGCTTGTTTAGCTTTCCTCCTTGCCTTGAACAGTACAGTGTGAAAGTAGATTTGCGTGCATCTTTTGAGGTTCTGACTGGAGCACACACCCATACCCCTCCTGCCTCCCTGGAACTGGGTCAAGATTTGGAGAGAAGGGTTTGCTTGGGGGCGTTTCTTATGTCTTTATCTTTGGGTGAGCACATGCTAGGGTTGAATGTATTTTGACTCTTCCACTTTAAATTTGGTACCAGAGCAAGAGTTTAAAGTACTTCAGAAGACAGTGCTGAACTTTAGACATGAGGGACCAAGGGAGGAAGGTGCGTACCTACATTCTCTTACTTAGAGGTTTTCTCAGTATCAGCGGTCTTTATGCATACAGATAATTGTAAGCTAATAACTATTACTCAAAAGGAAAATACTTAAGACTATGTGAAGTGAAGAGCTGTGTGACAATTAAATTGTTATGTTTATGTGCTTAATTTAGCATCATGCCTCTAATATTCATACTCTTAATTGGTGACAGAATACATTTTTAATTTTGAGAGCCTTTTGAAACAGCTTAGGAGGATGAATATTTGCCAGGGGGGGAAAATGTACCACTGATGATTGAACTTTAAAGAAATGACTGAAAAAGACCTGGGTGTTTTTAAAATTCTGTCATTTTCTCTTCTAAAGTGCCGAATAAAAAGAGCAGCAGAAGGTTATTAGAGGTTATGCAGCCTCTCAGATGAGAAGCAGTTCTCTGCTCACTGCTTGTTATCTTTGTTCGTAATTTTGAGCCTCGCACCTTGGCTGGGTAGTAGCTGGACTGACGTCTTTCTTGGCTGATCTTTTGCAGAGCCTGGCCCAACTAGAGAATTTGTGCAAACAGCTGTATGAAACTACAGATACGACCACTCGGTTGCAGGCAGAGAAAGCCTTGGTTGAATTCACCAACAGCCCCGATTGCCTGAGCAAGTGCCAGCTGCTCCTCGAGAGAGGAAGTGTGCGTAATGTTTGACAAATCCTGGAGGGTACTGGAAGCCTAGGGGAAATATTCCAGCTCTAAGATTGGGGTGGATTGGGGTGGCCTCTGTCCTTTGTTTCTCCTAGGTGCCCCTGTCTTCCTAGTTCACTCTGAAAAGCACTACAACCACCAGATTAGCAAGAAAATCTCTTTAAACCTGTGTTTCTCTTTGTCATTTTCAGCAGATTTCTGTGATTTGTTTTCTGATTTTATACTTAAGGGGTACCTCCTATCATTTATAGAATATAGGGCTATAAACGAGTGGCTTTTCCTACCCAAAATTCTTGTCATCACATAAGGGTCACAATCTTATATGTTTTACTCCCCATAGGACCACTACTGCTTACTGCTGGACAAGACCAGGCAAAAAATGAACTTGACAGAAATTATGGGAATTGTGGGTTTTAGAATTAGAGCCTCTTCCAAATGAAAAATAGTATTGCAGTAATCAAAATAATATTTCTAATGAGACATAATTGTGATAAAATTATGTCTGTCAAGTTGGAGGTCTTAGTCAGATCACCCAGGTACCACAAAAAGGCACCAAGAGTCTAAACTCCAACTAGTTTTTAGCAGGTAGCACTAGCCTTCTTCTAACAAAATAGCAACATAATCAAGTTCAGACCTGTCATTTGTCTTAGTGACTTTACATGCGTACCTGCCTGTATTACCCCATTTCACAAGTAGCAGAAGCCAAGAAAAGATGCAAGTATTAGCTGTACTTATTATTACTGTGGTAAAGATGAAAATAGAAGTGATAATGCAGCATTATATTCAGTACAATACTTCTAAAGAATTGGTCTGTAAAAACTTACTTTCCAGAAATATCCTTCAGGTTACAAGGAAGTATAAAAAAATGAAAACTGATAGTTTGTTAAGAGGGTAGAATGCCAGATGACTTCACATTTCAGTTGTTAGTGTTGTTACAGTGTTGCTTATACGATAAATGGGAAAAATCATAGCTTGTTAAAATTGTACCTTAGTAGCTAAGGAGTCTATTTTTCCAAGTATCTGAACGATGAAAGTCATGATCAGAGGTTGAATAGCGGTCTATTCTGCGTTCTAGGTATAGACTATTTTGTGGATTTCTTTTAAATCACTTGATTTGTGGATTGGTGTTGGGATTGATCCTTCGCATTGGTTTTGTGGGAGTTGTACAACCAGCTCTTACTTGCAGCCCGTGACCTGCAAGCTCCAGCTTCTCCTTGACACTTAACAGGACTGATGCAACACTGAAAGCAGTTAATGAATTTTTAGTGATTTGACAGATTTAGCAAAACCATAAGTAAAATCATTTGCACATTATACGGTATATAGTTTTACATTGTGTGCTCTTACAAGTAGCACCTTGCATTTTAGTGGTTTGACATACCTGTGTTAACTAATCAGTCTAAACCATGTTTGAATGTATTTTTTTTTAAGTCACTTGTCAGTTGCTTGTTCAAAGGCTTTTTATCTTGCCTTTCGGGGTTTTCTTTCTTTTTTTGAGGCAGGGTCTCGCTCTGGAGTCTAGGCTGGTCTTTAACTGAATCTGGAGCCCAGGCTGGCCTTGGACTCGGGGCAATACTGCCTCAGCCTCCCACGTTGCTTTAACCACTACGCCATTCCTCCAGGCCCTGGATTTATATAGTACTGTATATAGTACTATATTCTTTATAGTACTGTAAAGTACAACACGCTACTACTAACAAAATGGCCTAGCTGTAGGATTTTTAGTTTTATGGAAAATTATCTTTAAGACTTGATTAGGTTATTTTAATGCTTCCATGGGTGTTTCTTTAAAAGCCACATGGAGGAGTAGTTAGATGATTTCTTGTTGTTGTTGTCGTTGTTGTTGTTGTTGTTGTTGTTGTTGTTGTTGTTGTTTTAGTGATTGTTCCTTATACATTATGACCAGGTGGAATGGTCTGCTGTGTAAAATTCATTAGAAGCTACTTTTTAAAAATGTGATACATTTTCTCATTACTAATAACTTCATTTTTCTTTCTCACAAATAATTGTTCAGAAGTTTTCTGTAAAGCTGCTGTGTATTAGTCCATTCCCCAGAGCCACAGCTGACTGCCAGCTGTGCTGATGAAAAGACATGATTTGTGGGTCATGCCGCATCATGAGCTAGTCCCCTCTAGTTTTTTCTTTTCTAATACCATAAGTACAGGAATATTTGGGTGTGAAAATTTTTGAAACAGCATTATAATATCTCTAAGTAACAAGCTTTGTGACTGATGTACCCATTACAATGGTAAATCCTTTCCCCTCTTTTCACAGTCATCTTACTCCCAGCTACTGGCAGCTACATGCCTTACCAAGCTTGTTTCACGCACAAATAACCCCTTGCCATTGGAACAACGCATAGATATTCGTAAGTAGAGAAGTTTCTGTTTTTTCTTGAAGAAATTAGTTTGTTTATTGGCATCCTGCTCAGAGGTAAATGTGTATGCATGTTTGATAATGTGCTGCAACGGCTAAGCATGCAGAATGTCTAGAGTCCAGCCTTTTTCCAAAATTTTGGGCTTAGGAAAATGAGGAAGGTCCACTATAGTTAAATCTAGATAAAGCCTAAGTTACACTATGTTTAGTTTTTATTGTAACTCATAACTCAGAAAAACTTGGCAAAGGATTTTGAACTTTATGTAGACCGCATTATTTGTCTATGTAGGGTAGACTCAAGGCTGTTGTATCTCAGATTCTTTGTTATCATAACCATATAATATATATATTGCCATATCCTGAGTTTGAAAGCGTACTAATAACCTGAAATTTGAGGTCTCATTTCTCAGTTGCTTAAAGAATGAATAAAGGTGAGACTAAATAGTCTGACTTTTTTTTAATCATTTAGTATGTGTGAGGATGCACGCCCTCCTCTGGCAGAGCTTTCTATTGTGCGGTTTGTTTATTTCATAGGGAACTATGTACTCAACTACCTTGCCACTCGGCCAAAGTTGGCTACTTTCGTGACACAAGCACTAATTCAGTTATATGCCAGAATCACAAAACTGGGCTGGTTTGACTGTCAGAAGGATGACTATGTCTTCAGAAATGCAATCACAGATGTCACAAGATTTTTACAGGTACGGTCTTTACGTTTGATATATTAGGAGTAGAAGATGCTGACATGTGTAGGCGCGCACACACAGGCGTGTGTGCATGCAGTCCTAGGTAGGGATGGAACCCGGGGCCCTCACACTATGCTATACCTTTAACCCATTTATTGGCTTTGAGTTTGAGATAGGGCCACCTAAAGCTCAAAGTTGTGATTGTCCTGCTTGTCCTGCCTCAGCCTCCCAGACTGCTGGGATTACAGGCTTGCACCACCAGGCCTGGGTACTATTTAAAACATAGTACAAAGTGGACTTTTTTTTTTTTTAACATAGTCTCTTCTGTATCTTTTTTACTCTTCAAGTGTCGTGGCAGTGTTTGTATATCAGCACAAACCAACCCTGCCTCATGTTTTCTACCTACTATTCCATAATGGCTAAAGTACCTTTAATCTCCAGGTGGGCTTTTGGGTTGTCTTCCTGCCCCCTTTGTTACTGGGGAGTGAACTCAGAACACTAAACTATGTCCCTAGCTTTCTTTATTTTTATTTTGAGACAAAGTCTTGCTAAATGGCTCAGGCTCGTTTTGTCTTTGTGATCCTCCTGTCTCTCAGCCCCTTGAGAGCTGAAATTACAGGCATGCACCAAGATACCCAGTGTGCTTTCATTTATTGGCTATTAAATAGAATGCTTCTGTGAATGAATGTCTTCTTAGTACATTCTACATCTTCTCAGACTTCTTCATACTTTTTTTTTTTTTTTTTTTTTTTTGGAGACAGGGTCTCACTCTACATTGTAGGCTGTCCCTGGACTCCAAGTAGTCCTCCTGCCCCAGCTTCCCAAATGCTGGGATTACAGGTGTGCACCACCATTCCCTGCTAATGTGGTGCTGGGGAATCAAATTCAGGTACTTAGCGCTTGACTTAGCACTTACTAGGCAAGCACATTAATCCCTGAGCCATTCCTCCAGCCCCTCTTCTCATATTTTGAATAAATGTATTTGTTGGGTGAATCATGTCATTTGAATTTTTTAATCAAGGGGATTTTTAAATTTGATTTACGAAGACATTTCCACATTACCTTCAAAAAATGCTATACCTAATTTTACACTTCCATCAACAGTTTATAAGCATGCCTAGTTCTATATCCTTTAGTGCGGTGTGAGATGATTGGATTTTTTTGTTTGTTTATGGTACTAGGAATCAAGCCCCAGGTCTTCGAACTGAGCTACATCCTTGGCCAATTTTTATTTTTGATTTTGAGACAAGGTCTTGCTAATTTGTCCATCCTGGGCTTGAACTTGGTATCTTTCTACTTCAGCCTTCCAGAGGGCTAAGGTTACGGGCCTGTGCCACCGGGCCTGGCTCTGGCTATTTTTTTCTTTTTTTTTTTTTAGTTTTCCAATTTAATAGGTAAAAACAAATGTTGTGTGATTACGTGGGTTATGAATGAGACTAGACAAATGTTTTTGTGTCATATTGCTATTTATGTTTGTTAGTTTGTGAACTTCCTATTTAAATCTTAGGGATATTTTTTTCTCAAGTTCTTTACCTTTTCCTGTTGTATACATTGTCTTTGTAGTCTTGTTATTCATTTGTTATTTGCCTTATGGATAAGTTCTGCAGTTATCCTTTATAATGTGTATGCTAAAATGATAATGGAAACATTTACGTTTCAAGTTTTAAATATGGATTAGATCAGATTTAGCAGTCTTCTCTGTGGAAGTTCCTTTTGTGTCTTGCAAGGCAACATGTCTAAGTTACAGTTCCTTGCTGCCTCAGTTAAGCATTTTTACTAATGACATTGGAATCAGTCATTCAGTAATATGAATACCTTCTAAATCCCAAAGTCACACACACACATACTAATTCTTTCTGCCTTAATTTTTTTAAAACCAGGACAGTGTTGAGTATTGCATCATTGGCGTCACAATTTTATCTCAGCTAACCAATGAAATTAATCAAGTAAGTGCTACAGCCTTCCTCATTGAAGTAAGTGACATATTTTTTCTTAGTCTTGGTGTTTTCTGCTGTGTGTGGGGTGATCTTTTTTGGCAGTTGTGTGCTTTTGCGGTAAGTGATTAATGCCCAGACAAACTTGTTCCATTGGGTTTTCCTCTGTAAGTACCACCTGCTTCACTCTTTGTTCTGTTAACTTTCTGCCTTCATTCGGGCTGTCTCGTCTTTTCTTGTTGGTATTAGTGACTGTTTTACGGATGAGAGGGATGGTCATAAGTCATAGTAAAACACTGCCTTGCTCATGAAGGAGAATAAGTCCAAAATGAGGATTGTGCACATGGAGCGTCCCTTCTGTGTCTGTGTACAGTGATCTAAAAATAAATTTCCATGTGCTACTGCTAAAGAGTTCACTGGTAATTTTTTACAGAATGCACAAAATGTTCTGCTAAATACCAGTTAATTATTTTCTTGCCGTTGCTAGGGATTGAGCGCAGGGCCTCATTCATGGTAGGCAAGCCCTTTGCTTCTGAGCTGCATACATCTAGCTCTCCCGTTATAAAGTAGTCATTGATGAAACTAAGCCTGTGGCACAAGCCTGCAGTCCCACCACTCTAAGAGGCTAAGCCAGGAGGATCGCAAAGTTCAAGCCCAGACTGGGAAACTTAGTGAATTCTCGAGGCCTTGTTTTACAATAAAAATTAAAAAGGACTGAGAATATAGCTCAGTGGAAAGGACCTGTGTGTGTTCAGTCCTAGTCCTCCCACCTACCACTGCCACAAAAAAATTGTTATTGATGTCACAGAAAACTACAGAGGAAACACCGGTGGCTTTTTTTTTTTTTTCTTTTTTGCTCTGGCTACTATTTGTCAGTTATTTACTTTTGTATCCAGCTAAAGTTTGTAATTATTATTATTGAACAGGTCAATATTATAGCTGGTATGCCTCATCCTTAAGTTGTCAGCATATTAATTATATTAGCATTACTATTGCTACTGCTTGTTTTCTGCAGACATTTTCATTAACCCTGTGAACTTAACTGATTTGGTAATATTTTAATGCACTGGCTTAGACCCTGTTAAAATCTGAAGTCCATAATGTGTGCACAGATGCAGTTCTTGTTGTACCCAGTGATTATCAAAATAATAATTACTTACACTTTTTCAGTGATTACCGTGTGCCAGCCAGTAGCATCTTAAGCACTTCAGCTAGTTTTAGTCTCACAATAATCTTGGGGGGTAGGTAGTATGATTATCCCATTTTCTGCATAAGAAAACAGTGTTAAATAATTTGCCATTTTACAACTGGAAGCAACAGTATCTGAGTTTGAAACTAGAAAGACTTATCCCAGCACCTGTACTCTTAACTAACTTCTATTAACCACTATTGCTTTGACAGTAAAAAAGCTTGTGTTAACTGTGTACAGGAATTGTGGGCTTAATGATCACTCCTTTGAAGTTTTTCCTCACAAAAATACATGAATGTTAGTATAAAGCCTCTTTGGAAGGTTGTCATCTGTTTTATTATCAGTACAACAGATTATATGTGATATATGATACATAATCTGTTGATCCCATTATTTTCTAAGGTATACATGAGAGAGAACACAGTGACTCTAATACTAGCACTGAAATACTTTGATTTTTCTGTTACCAGATTCAAATCAGAAGGTATATTTCTGCCATTGTTCATATTTGAACTTAAAAATAAAGTTGAGGAAGCATTGGTTGTCAAATATTTTGCTCTGTTGCTCTGCAACGTGTCAGGAGCCAAAATGAGCCTCCTCTGGAGTAAATTGATCGGTAAATAGAGATTTACATTTTCAATCAGTGGTTAGACTAAAAGCACCCTGGGAAAAAACCTTAAAATTCTTTCATTTCACTTACTGAGTGCCTGTATTGTGTTAAAAATAGAAGGCATACTGAATAACTAAAAGATTTAATCCTTAGCCACAACAACCTTTATAACTTAGCTGAAAGACAAGAACCAAGGAATAAGGAGAGACCAGTACAACCATCTAAAGTAAGTTCTCACCTCCACAGTGTGGATGAAGACTGTTGAAGTAGGCCAGAGAAGGAAGCCAGCCAAGTGCTCCGGGCTGTTCTGTTCATGGCTCTTAGTTGGTGGCTGTTGTGGAAATTCTGCAGTTAACTTCTGCCCGGAGTGGTTTGTTTACTAAAATCCAAGCCTTGCTACTTTTTTTGAGACTGAGCCACAGTATAACAGGACAGTAATTATTAGCAATGACTGCCAACATTTACCTTCCCAAGTACAAAGAAAATTCAGAATTTTTTAAGCTTGTTTTTCCTCCGTAAGCTCAAGAGAAATGAGATCCTGACGAGCTACTTATTATCAGCTTATTGTCCTCTGCATCTCTTCACTAGATCTGATCTAACAGTAATTTAAGTTTTAAAAGATACCTTGTATTTATGTGGCTTTTATTAGAAATACTTGTGGTTTATTTGAAGTCTACATGAAAAATTATGAGCTAGTCCTGGTGGCGTGAGCATGTAATCCCAGCAGTTTGAGGGGCTGAGGCAAGCGGGTGGCAAGTTTGACCCCAGTCTGGACAACTTAGTGACTTAGTGAGACCGTGTTTCAAAGTCAAAACTAAAATCTTGGCCTGGGGACGTAGCTCAGTGTGAAGGCCTTGGGCACCAAAAAGAAAAGAAAAGAAAAATTACATATGTATGTGTTTGGGAAATTAAGTCTAAAACTTGCATTGATCTGTTCTTTTTTTTACATAGGCAGACACCACCCATCCATTAACCAAGCACAGAAAAATAGCCTCTTCTTTCCGAGATTCATCACTATTTGATATCTTCACGCTTTCCTGCAATTTGCTAAAACAGGTAGGACATGGGTTGGGCTGTGCTTCCATTTTCTTTTGAAAGTGTTAGAGTAAGGAGGAATTTGTTAGAGGTCAGCTGCTAACACCGCCCATGAGAGTTTTTGCATCTCTTTTATCGTCATCATTTCTCACATAATACACATCTGGAGGTGGAGAAAAAGCCAGCCAGACTGACCACTGAGGTTAGAGAAAAGATTGTGATTTCCCTATTCAGAACTGCTTAGGTAAAGATCAGTAAGTGAACACTTAGCCCATGCTCCCATCTGAAAGGAATCTAGTGTACCACAGAATTAGAAGTTCTTTTTGCTGTTTTTTTTTTTTTATAACCACATAAAATCTCAGTACATGGAATAGAAGCCTGTTAGCTTTATGGTGTTTGGATTCTTAATGCTCTGAAAGTGGGTTCAAACTACGTTGTTATAGAAAACTAGGTTGACTTCTCTGTCCCCTGCTGAGTTAAAAGCAGCAGGAAAAATAAGCAACATCTGTAAGGAAGGGTAGATTCTGAGTTTCTAACATCCATTTAGATTTTATAACCTACAGGGCTAGACAGTATCACATAAGGAAATTACCTGGTCTGAAATAGAGTTGGTTTTCAATTCATTTATTGGCGGAGTTAAACTAAAAAAAGAAATGTTAACCTAGAGTCCTTCTTCACATTTTGTCCCTGTGGAAAGCTAAATGAGATTAGCCTCTGGCTTTTTGTTCCCTTTTGTGTTTTTGTTCTCTTTTTGAGTTTTTCTCAGTTTTAGTGTTAGGAGCAAATTTGATTCTTTCTTCTTATCCCATTGCTTAGTTTTACCTCTGAATTCCTAAACACATCTCAGGTTGAGCAAGCTGCTAGGGAAAGTATTATACCCCCTGGAGGGAAAAGGCTTTTGGGAAAGGAAACTAAGGATTGAATCCTCATTGATCTATAAGTAACATAATTAAGCAGCCAGTGACTGAGGCCCACATGGTGTAACCTTGGAGTCTCAGGACTGGCAGTTGTAGCCTGCAGGCACACTGCAGGTGAGTAAATCAAACGCTGTGTTGATGGCATTTGGATTCTGGTTAGATAGGAAGGTTTTTGGTGCTGGTTAAAGTGGCAACGTTGAAAAGAAAGCAAGAGAGAAGCAAAGCAGGGCCAATTGTAACGCTTGCCCAGACTCCCTTCCTTTCTGCGTGTGGAGCAAATCTCACATCCCACATTGCCTCAGGCCCCAGTGGCCACAGTGTGTGCAACGTACAAAGACAAAGTGCTACGAGGGGAATGTCTTCAAGTAACAGCGTGTGTATTAATAGTGAAAAGAAGGAGTCAGTATCTTCATAGAATAGGTAGTTTCATCTCTTTAAAGTGAGAGAAGTATAGCATCTTTCAGGAGGAAAAAAAATCATTTTGCTGTGCTGAAGTACAGCCCTCATTTTCCACTCATGAATCTGGGAACAGTCTAGGAAGAGAGGAACAGTTGTTTGCGGCTCACTATGGGGCTTTTTTTTTTTTTTTTTTTTTTTTGCTAGGCTTCAGGGAAGAATCTGAACTTGAATGATGAAAGTCAGCATGGCTTGCTCATGCAGCTGCTCAAACTTACCCACAACTGCCTGAACTTTGATTTCATCGGCACATCTACTGATGAGTCCTCAGATGACCTATGTACAGTACAGATCCCCACCAGCTGGAGATCAGGTAATAGAATTCACATGGCCTGAATCCACCTACCAGCCTACCATGCAGCTCCACAGTGAATTCATAAGATAAGCCAAGGAACCTGTGTGATCCCTTGTTTACTTTAGAAGAAAACTTAAAATTTTGATGTATATTTTTATAATACAGAAGAAATTGTTGTAGGAATCTTACAGGTACCCCCACCCTGGGAGAACTCTTAATTACTGAATAATAGCAGAGATATATTTTATCTCTTGCCCTTAGAGACTGCTGATTTCTATTTATTTAGGGTAATATCTGTTTTTTAAAAACTATCTCAAAAGAACTTGAGTTTTTGTTTTTATGTCTCTAAGGATAAAACTTTGTTTTTGCTGTGAACAGAGGTGTTTGGTTTGCTTGAGGTTCCTTGAGAATCAAAAGAATATATCTTTCTCAGAGAAGCTAAAGTTATGAAAAAATAGATTTTAAAAAGCCCTAACCATTTATCACTTTCTAAGGAAATAGATGTCCTATAAAATAAATAAGCAGAAGAATCTGCTTCCTATTACGTAGTGCCAGAATGCCAACAGCACTGTGCAGATGTAATAAAATGGTATGTCTCTTTTTTTTTCCAGCATTCTTAGATTCTTCAACTCTGCAGCTGTTTTTCGACCTATATCATTCCATCCCTCCTTCCTTCTCACCCCTGGTGAGTCAGGACCAGTTTCTAAAGCAAATCTATTTCTAGAAAGTAGCAATGGTGAATGAGCCATAGTGTCCATTTTTTTAATAAACAATAGAAGTAGTATGTAAAAATACTAGAATTGGTGGTCTAACCTGATGATATTAAGCCAATATATAGTCTAAAGCATCAGCAATAAAATCTTAATTATTTTTAAATTATTCCTACATGCTATCCAGTTGCTGCAGATGGCCACACTCTTTGTCCCTTCTGGTATCTGACTTTATACCCCGCCTCACAGTGATTGCCACAGGCTGGCAGCACCATTACTTTGAACCTGCGAAAACTGAAAAATTCCTCAGACAAATGTAACATAGCGATAAATGTACACTAATGAGAAGGCTAGCTTGCCCACTTACTATGAATAACATTTGAAAGCTATGTATTTCTGATAAAAATTACTCTTATTAATCTCAAAATCATTCAGGTTCTAAAATCCTGGTCCACTATGTAGGAGGTTGTTCTAAGACATTATTATATACACAAAGAAAATACAATGATGTAATAGGTGTTTTCCATGCTGTTTCTACAGTGGAGTACTTTCCTGTTCAGTTTAATACTTTTTCAAATTAACATAGACCTTCATTTGAACAGAAAAGTGAACTTAGGGATATGTGAGTCATTAAGGTTACTATAAGAAAAGGTAGTACAGTCAAGAGAGGTAACTAATGAAAAGACTATTTATAAAGGTGTGAGCAAAATAAAGGAAATTCAATGAGACGTAATATACAACCCTGGGCCTGACGGGGACTGGGGTGAGGCAGGTGGGGTGGGGGGTCCCTCTTAGGACAAGAAGGAAACCCTGGAGAGAATGGAAGACAGGGTCTGACACAGCTGACTAGCTGGAGCTGTGGCCATGGGCAGGGAGACTCCTCCAGAGACCGCCATCCGGCCACAGGCTAGAGAGAAGGGCGCCTTTCCTAATCTGCAGCCAGAAGACAAGGGATCTAGGCTGTTGCTGACAAGTCAGCCTTCCAGAGAACAGAGCCGGCTACAGAAGGGTAGAAAATAGATGGGGGGCAGGGGTGGTGCAGAATACAAATACCTAGCTCAGTGGAGAAAGAAAATACTTTCAGTGTAAAAAAACTGTTTCAGAGCATAGATCAGACATTTTGTTACTGTACTACATAAAAAAGGCTTATTAGTGAAAGCCCTGTTAAAGTAAGTCTAGAGCTTTATTGAAGCTGAGTTGCTTGGTATTTTCAAATTTTAACTATGTATATAGGCAAGAATCAAAGAAGCTCTTTAGGATGATCAAAGACTAACATCTAAGGGGAATTTGCCAAGCTAAATGTAATCTTAGATAGTTGCTATGGTCAGTTTAGATCTGATGCTCTTTTCTGTTACAAAGCCGTTTCAGCTGTCCTAAAGAACATTAGAGGAGGTGACAAAGTGTGGTTAAATTATCCACACCATCTGACTCTGTGTCTGTGCTGTGCCCTGCTCTCAGGTACTATCCTGCTTAGTACAGATAGCCTCTGTCAGAAGATCCCTGTTTAACAATGCGGAGAGGGCCAAATTTCTCTCTCATCTTGTCGATGGTGTGAAAAGAATACTAGAAAATCCACAGGTAAGATTTGTGTGCTTGTGTGAGTGCACATGTGTGTACTCATATGTGTACATGTATAGACAATGAGGATGTGACTAGCTATAGGAACTAGAAGGAAATTCGACTGGAGGCCACACTGAGCAGAAAACAGTTTAGTTTTGCTCGTTAGAATATTTATGTGAATCTGTTTTGGGGCAAGTACTGCCCCACAGAACACCCTTGTATCCTCCAGCTTCAGAAATGGCAGGTATCATGGGAAGGGGGTTACTTTGATAGAGAAAAATAAGGATAAAGGCATTTCCCCCCCTCCCAGAAATTAAAAAAAAAATAGAAAGTTTGGTATTGATTTTTGGTTGGTTTATATTTTTAAATATATATCCCTAAGGCATATGCCTGTTTTTAAATGAGAAGGGATATATATATATAATTGCATAATAAAATACATAAGCATACTAACTTGACATAAGTACATCTAATGTAATGATACAGATATATGAAATGTTTGTATAACTTTGTAATAAACTGCACTGTTTTGTCTGGTGGATCACTTTGACAGATGTGAGAGTGAAAATTTTTTTAGATTTTCTGTGATTGGTAGGAAGCAAAAGCACCAGTCACATTTTAGATAGTGCACATTTCTACCATTAATTGGCTTTATAACTTTAGGCAAGCTGTGTGATCTCTCTGAGCGTTCTTTTCAAACCTTGCCACATAAGGTTAATAATCCCATCTTATAGGTGATTATTCTGAATGTATAAGATAATAAATATGACTTGTACTTTTTAGGGTGGTTTTAGTGTTTCATTTTTTAAATGTATCATTCTGAATCACGATCTGCATCCCAAAAGTTTAAAAGTAGATACTTCCCTTTCCCTATGCCATCCCAAGTAGACATCGTTCTTAAAATATATGGTTAATCACATTTTGCATTTTTATTTTCCTCCTATGCTTTTGCCAGAGTTTATCAGACCCAAACAATTATCATGAGTTTTGCAGACTACTGGCCCGATTGAAAAGTAACTACCAACTTGGAGAACTGGTGAAAGTGGAAAACTACCCTGAGGTCATCCGATTGATAGCAAACTTCACAGTGACCAGCCTACAGGTTTGTTTCTGATTGCTTTTGTCCTTTTAAACACTGAGGTCTAGCTGAGCTAGGTGGCCCAGGCCCGGGATCCCATCACTTTGGGAAACTTAGGCAGAAGGATTGAAATTTCAAAGTTGGGCTGAAGGAATGACACATAAGTTAAAGTGCTTGCTAAGCACAAGGCCTTGAGTTCAATTCCCCAGCACCACATAAAGCCAGGCGTGGTGGTACATACCTGTAATCCCAGGAGGCTGAGGCAGGAGGATTGCCATGAGTCCAAGGCTAGCCTGGGCTCCATAATGATCTCAGGACCAGTTTAGGCTACAGATTGAGACCCTGTCTCAAAAAATAAAATAAAATAAACCAAAAATTAAAAATGGGCTAGAGATGGAGCTCATTGTGAAGGCCCTGGACTAGATCTCCAGTATCACCAAAAAATAAAAATAAAATAATTCTGTCTTCCTTGCCCTTGGTAACTTTAGATACTAGATACCCTGCAGAGTGGTTACTGTTGTAGCCTATTCATTTAAATTCACAGACGTGAAAGGAAGGGGCTGGGATGTAGTACTGTGGCAGAGCATTTGCTTAACATGCCTCAGGCCTTAGGATCCGTCCCTAGTACCACCCTCCCGAGCCCCCAGAAATGTATAAAGAGTATTGTTAGAGGAATATGTAGGAATTACAGATTCAAGGCAGAGAGAATTCTCATATAACCTCCCTGAAAAATATAAAGGTAGAATGTGGATCTGGACACAAAAGTAAAAAGAGAATTAGCATCCTGTGTTTCTTAGTCATGTAGGACACAGAGCCTCAAGCTGTATGATGTGCATTAGAGTCACATGGGGGAAGCCAATGAAGAACATAGGTGCTTGAGTCTCACCCCATAGTTTCTAGTTCCCTAGGCCCAGGGTGGAACCTTGGCACCTCTAGTTCTAACAGGTTCTCCACATGATTCTCAGGCATGCAATTAATGTCTGAGGACCACTTAAATATGGCTTTCCTGTGGTTGGGTTTACACAGCTAGTACAGAACCGCCTTCTCATTAGATGCCCAGTCTCTGAAAACTAATAACCACTCTAAACTAGCTGCTGTACGTGGAACAAAGCCTGCGAAAGCTTAGCCTCCTTTAAGAAAAAAAGTCTTCGTGCTTTGTGTCAAGCAACCTGAGACTGTGTGTATAGAACTACATATATATGTTTATATTTTTATGTGTGTGCCTATATACCTTCTGTTCTGTTGATTGTTCCTAGCACTGGGAATTTGCCCCAAATAGTGTGCACTATCTCCTGAGCTTGTGGCAGCGGCTGGCAGCCTCTGTGCCATACGTCAAAGCCACAGAACCCCACATGCTGGAAACATATACTCCTGAGGTCACCAAAGCCTACATCACATCCCGTTTGGAATCTGTGCACATCATACTGAGGTAAGGAAACTAGGGCCACCTTCATATTTCCTCATTGGTAGCCGGGTGCCAGTCTTAGCAGAGATCACAAAATCCTTTGGTAAAGGAGGCCTTGACATGAGGCCTGTCATAGCTAAAGCTATTCATGGCTGTGCTCTCTTGTCAGCATAATAGCATCTGAGAGCAAAGAGTCTGGAAGTAAATAGTCTTTAACATCCTACTCATGTCTCCATTCTCACCATCGGAAGTAATGTCTTTGAGTACAAACAGAGTACATTGTACGAGGTTTGTCCTTGCTACTCATTTTCTTTAAACATGAGCAACATTTGTAAGATGTTTCTGAGTGATTGGAATTAGAATGTATAAGTTATGGTATTTATGTGAACTCCTAAAGAAATGAGTTCGTGAATAAGATTATATAATCTGGCTGTCAACTCTGACTTCAGAGCTTACTGAGGGACATGAGAATTCTAGGCAGCTGATCACTGACTGCATTATGGTAATGCAGGGTTTCTACTTTGACTGTTAACTGAGCTAGACACCTAAAGCTAGAGAAATGCCAGATCCTTTAAAAAATGACCTCCATGAAATAAATTGTCTTTGTTTAGGGTAGTCTCTTATCTAACCTTTCATTGTTTATTTCTCAGAGAAATTTAAAGTCTAATTCCTAATTTGTTAAGAGTCATAATTTTAACTGAACTAATGACTTGATTTACTTCAAAACCTGGGGCACTGGAAAGCATCACCCTAGTTAGCTGGTTTCTAGGAGGTCGTAGTAGAGAGAGATGAAGTCATTGCAGGCTCTAGGCCCAGAAGAGCTAATTAACAGCTATGAACACTTAAGCAGGTCTCTTCATTTCCTTTTTTATAAAATACAAAATAATAATGGAACTACCTAAAAAGGTTCTTAAGACGCTTAAATTACAGCCTGGTACAATGTGCAGCATGTAGTAGAGACAGAGCAGTCAGCTGCTAGTGTGGTATGATGGCAGTGTGGCTGCTGGCCCTGCCATACTATGGCAGAACAGTGGAGAGCTCATCATGGGACAGAGTTTTACAAGGAGTCAGTAGGTGAAGCGAGACTTGGCATAGGGCTGTATGTGCTTATCTATGCTTCTGAAACCCAAGAAGGTAGTAAACTAAGTATTTTCATGAGTTTAGCACCAAAACTTACTTGGTAGAAAGACTTAATATGAGCTAATATTAGGCAATTTATAGACTTTTTAAATTCCTGCTTAGTATAGATATTTTTAATATTCATAGATTTGCCAAACTGAGTTTGGTAAGCTATCAAGGGTTTTATATTACTTGAGAGAAACTTCATATTTTCACCCCCAAATCTGAAAATTTCTGAATTTCTAAACACACTGGCTACAGTAATCTCACATAAAGGACTGTGTACTTGTAGCCTTCAAGTTTACTATGATCAAAAACAAGCAAAAGTCCAAGAGAGCCAAGTACTCAAGAATTGAGATGTGTAAGAACCACTAGCTTTGAGGCAGACAAATGTTAAAAGGGAGAGAATTCAGAAAGTTAAGATTTGATTCCAACAAGCAGAGTGTGCCTGAAGAATCCAAGGCTAAATGCAGAGACATTTCTCTGCCTTATATCTTTTAAATGTCTTTTCTTGGAAAACAGTATTGGGATGGTGGTCCCTGTGTACCAGCCAGGCCAGTGGTTTGAAATGACATTTAAATTCAGAGAGAACTGTTACACTGGGGAGATCATTTGGCATATTTTAAAAGAGCTGCTGTTCTTCCCTTGGGAATAGAGATGGCCTAGAAGATCCCCTGGAGGATACTGGTCTAGTCCAGCAGCAGTTGGACCAGCTGTCCACCATTGGGCGTTGTGAATATGAAAAGACATGTGCACTCCTTGTGCAATTGTTTGACCAGTCGGCCCAGTCCTACCAAGAGCTGCTGCAGAGCGCCAGTGCCAGCCCAATGGACATTGCAGTGCAGGAAGGTAAGTATAGTATACAGAGAGTTTGAGAGAGACGCGGAAATGCTCCTGGTATCCTTGACTCCTTGCCACCTTCCTGTCCCAGCAATCTCCCGAAAGAATGTCCACGTACACAAAAGAATATTTGTGAATGAATAAACACCACTCAGAACTAAGGAAGAGTAACTGAAATTATACCTGCTTCAATGGATATTTTTAACTCTGTACTGTGTTCTCCCCCACCAAATGATCTTAATCTAATACAGCAACAAATTATCTGATGAATTTCCCTGTAGTATATCACCCTTACCAAAGCAGAGTAGTAGCCAAGATCTATAACAAAAGGAAGACTTTATGGCTATATTGGGATGTGCTTAAGCTTCTAGTTTGAAATGACCTCATAAAATTATCCCCAGTGTCACCATTCTTTCTGCTGTAGGACGGCTGACCTGGCTGGTATACATCATTGGAGCTGTGATTGGTGGACGGGTTTCTTTTGCCAGCACTGATGAGCAAGATGCTATGGATGGTGAGCTTGTCTGTCGGTAAGTATGCCCCTTGGCAGCCATCCGTTTCACTTCTTGCCTACTCCTGTCCTTTTGCAATGCTCTCGATGCTTTCCTCCCTATTTGCAGCAGATAATCTTGGAAGCTGGGTGCCTCCGAAAAGGAACCTACTAAAGGTTCAACTCTGAACCTTTTGTGACTGCAATGAGAGCTCTGCCTAAGAAAACATGTTGCCAGTATTTCAGGCAGGAAATGATAGATACAGAATTTGGAAAGTTCACGTGAGGAGTACCTGCCCTAGAGTTAGTAGAAAGTGGGCCGCCTTTGCCATGCCAACAAAAGTCTAGAAGGAAACTAGCTCTTCAGGTATCACCAAAGGTGGAATGAAAGAATTTCTGCGAGCTTTCAGTCTTAGCCATGCCCAGCCCAGTGCACAAGCCTGTAATCCCAGCACTCTGGGAGGCTGAGGCAGGAGGATTATAAATTCAAGCCCAGCCTGGGCAACTTGGTGACGTAGTGAGACCCAGTCTTGAAATTGAAAATAAAAATGGGTTGAGGATATAGCTTAGTGTGAAGACAGGGGCCTCAGTCCCCAGTGTTGGGGGCAAAAAGAAAAAAAATCCCCTTAATCTTAATCATATGCCTGTTCACCTACAGGATTTGGGGTTATTTTTGTTGCTGTGCAATTTTAATTTTATGTAAAACCTTCAGGTGAGCTAAGGATGTAGCTCAGTGGCTAAGGGCTTGCCTGGCATGCTCAAGGCCCTGGGTTCAATCCCAGATATCAAAACTGAAAGACACCCCCCGCAAAAAAAAAAAAAAAAAAAAAAAAAAACCTTCAAGTAAAACTGAAAACTTTTCTAAGCTGAAGGGAGGAAAAATAAAACATAATTAGTAATTTCTAAAAATTTTCCCATCATTTTTATTAATATATATATGCCATACATAATGTTTACAATGAACTTGAGTATTTTTTACACATATATTTCACATCAGCTTTATAATCTCTTCCCATTTTTGGCCCTCCCACACCGTCTTCATTCCCACTAACTCCCACAATCACACCCATTTGGTTCTGTAGAATACATTCTGGGTTTCCCAAATCAGAGAAACCATGTGATATTTAACATATTTAATCTTCTGCATCTGACTCATTTCACTCAAATCACTACTCTTTAGTCTAAAAATTTGCCTAACAGAAATAAAAGGCATGATTTTTTTCTTAATAACCTTAATGCAGAGCTTCTCAAACATTTTGACCTCAGAACTACTCTGCCCTCTTAAAAATTTGTGTCCTCAAAGAGCATTTAGGGTTTTTTTCTTATAGTTATTTACCAATTGGCTAGAATTAATGAGACTGTTGCATACTAACAAATACATTTTTAGAAAGAATAACCATTTTCCAAAACCAATTAATGAGAAGAGCAGTACTAACATTTTTGCAAATCTCTTTGATGTCTGGCATAATGCAAGCCAGTGGATGTTCACATCTACTTCTGCATTCAGTCTGTTGTGGCGTCATGCACCCCATAGCCTCTGGGACATTCCTGTACCCTCATGTGAGAATACATGCAAAAAGTACAAACACTGATTTAGTGTGTTGTGAAAATGATTTTTTGACTTTGCAGAGAACTAATACCCTAAAGAGTTCTAATCTTCAGGGGCTATCTAGAGATGAACGCACTTTAACCTGATGCCTTTGTATCTCTTGATAACCAGACAACTCACTCACAAAGTTTTTATTCTGAAAATCGGTATTCTTATTCTTATCTCTTCTTTCCACTTCCATTTTATCAGATGCCCGTTTGCCCATAACTGCCTCAATCCTAATAATTTTTCATGGAATTAATAACAGTGAAACCCAATACTTTTCTAACTCTGCAACTTGGTGTGATACTGTGTGTGTATCATGATACAAATTCAGACAATGTCTGGTAGAATAGTTCTCTGCCTATTCCCACCCTATCGACATGTCAGATGACTCACTTGGCAATAACCTCATTCTCATTCATTCACTTGTTTTGCACTGTGCTTTCTTTAGTGGTCAGGGATATAGCAAAAGGGATGAGGTCACGGGTAGTGTATCTGTTATTTGTCCCTGGAAGTGTCTCCTCGCATCTCCATTCCTTCATGCCCCTGTCAGAAGAAACTGTGGAGAATCACTGGGCTGGTCCAGTCTCCCTCACTTGCATAGATGAGCTGGAATATAGAAAACTGCTGTGCCCCAGGTCTGACAGAAGTTTCAAGCAAGACCATTAGCCCCCTTTCCAGTGGGTCCCCCCCCCCCCCGGCATTTTTTCAAACTGGATATGAGTTCTCCTGTCTCTGTAGACAAACATCTCACCATCATTTCTTGGGTATGGTTCTTGTGGGGCAGAAATGGAGACTTTTGTTGCCTCACGAGGCAGTGAATGCCTTTTGAGCACAATGGGTAAGGACAGGAGGCATGTTTGACTCTTTGGCAGTAGCTAAAATCATCTAGTATGACTGGGATGTCCTGCTGTTTTATCATTGCTTCTCTTCCTCCAGGGTGCTCCAGCTGATGAACCTAACAGATTCCCGCTTGGCTCAGGCTGGTAACGAGAAGCTAGAATTGGCCATGCTGAGCTTTTTTGAACAGTTTCGTAAAATCTACATTGGGGACCAGGTGCAGAAATCCTCGAAGGTAACTGACTCCCAGTTGGCTCTGTTTAGTTCTCACTTATGTGTAGAATTGCTGGCTTAGGGAAACAGTTGATAACAGTTAAGATTCAGCCTCTAATAGTCCAAATGTTTTCTCTTAGTCTGTAGAATTCTGGGAGACTTATCAAAGAATTGGGTCCATTTCTCTAGTACTCCATATGCTTAACAAATGGCCAGTCAAAACATCTGTTGTTCTCCCCTAAATTGTCAGTTCCTAGTCTCTAAACATGAATTAATGTTCAGAACAGCAGAACGTTTTGGCACAGTTGTTGTAATTTAAGGATTGAAGGGACCAGTAAAGACCTCAGCACTCAGACTGGCCCATCCCTTCATTAAGTGCACCCCAGGACTGATATTCATGTACTTCACACATCTTACTCCCACATAAGAGAGACTGTGTAGAGTGTAGTTATTCTAATCTGTGTCTTCTGGTTGCTTTCTCTTCCTTTAACATGGTACCAGCTGTACCGCCGGCTCTCGGAAGTTCTGGGCTTGAATGATGAGACCATGGTCCTAAGCGTCTTCATAGGAAAAATGTAAGTGTTTGGCTTGCCTCCAGCAAGAGGCCCTTGCAGTCTGTTGCAACTGTAAAATGTGATTTTGGCATTGTGCTGCCACTGCCTGGACATTCCAGCATTGATCGTTTGCGTCAGAAAATTTGTGCATTTGAGTGTGTGACAAGCTGTGCTTAGAGATATGGCCCGGCCCCAGAGCATTCCAGGCTTGTACAGAATCTTGCAGAAAAGCGTCTCCTCTGTAGCCTCTGGAGTCACAAGTGAAACCCTGTCATGGCATTAGCCAAACAGGTTCCTTCCCCGTGGTTGGGTGCTCAGCCTCTCCCAATTGCCAAGCTGCTCAGCATGCCAGCATGTAGGCATTTGCCTTCTGGTGCTGATTTTCATTAGTTATGACCCCCCCCCCCAGGGGAGAGCCTGACTTTCAGGCAGGCTGACTCTATGAAAACATCACACCCTCAGAGAGTTTGAAGTCTGCAAAACCTAGTGCTGGTATTTGAAGTTGGCATTCTTAATTGGCCCGTTTTTGGTTTTGGTTTTGGGTTTTTGTCTTTTTTTTGTTGTTGTTGTTTATTTTTGGTTTTTTTTTTGTTGTTGTTGTTGGTTTTTTAAGTTATGCCCCTTTGTTTATATTTTTCTCTTTTTAATAGGAGCTTGATTTATCAAAGCACACACTAAGAACCAGGTATATTGCCCAGGGCTGTGTGCAAAGTGATATTTTGCCTCCTTCCAAATATCCTAGTCCTAAGCACTCATATTCATGAGCTGGTTAATAATTTAAGATGGAAAAAGCAAAGGGGGTCTAAAGGACTCTGCCAGCCAAGCATCCAGAAGCAAGGGCTACTAGAATTCTGCAGCTGACAGTGGATGGTGCAGGTGCAGAATTGCAGACGTCTGCATGTATCACTGCCGCAGAAATCTCTTACCCTTGCTGCAGAAATCAGCCCTGGAGTGCCCCAGAATTCCAAGGGCCTGGGTATGGGCCAGTGTAGCTTTGGAACCAAGTAGTGAAGATTATCTGAAGGATAATTTTTCTAGTCAACCAAATGTAAGTACAGAGACTTTATACCCATTTTTTTTTTTTTGTGGTCGTGATGTCTGTGAATTGGTGATGCAGATGTGTGGTGACTTTTGATGGATGATTTTCTTCTTCCAGCCCTCAAGGAAACCAGGCAAGTCAAAAGTTTCGCTTGCTCTTTCTCTTCTTTTTGTCCTCCAGCATCACCAACTTGAAGTATTGGGGCCGTTGCGAACCAATCACCTCCAAGACACTACAGCTTCTCAACGACCTCTCCATTGGATATCCTTTCCTCAACTGCTCACACCTGTGCCCAGCAAATCAGCATGCCTGTCTCAGGAATCAGGGCCCCCTGCTGTCACCACTTTGACTGAACTGTAGTGTATACTCAGCTGTCTTCTGTTTTACTAGGAATTAAGGTGGTACCACATTGAATCCAGAGTAATTCCAGACCCCAAAAATAGAACCAGCAGACCACCTGCCAGCTCACTGCAGATTTATCCCTGGCTAGTCCTGAAGTTCATAAATACCCAGGAAGACTTAGTCCACGCGTGTTTAGTCCACGTACACTCTGTGTAACTGAAGTTTTCACATCATTAGGCGAAACAAGAGGCCCTCCACTAATTGGCAGAAGTGGCCTGATGCCAAGCTTTGTGACAGGAATAGTGGCTCTGTCTTCTCTTGATTTGGATGAGGTTTGCTGCAAGGTCTGAATTGGTATAGGTCAGCTTTTCACAACCAAGGGTCTGCAAGAGCAGTAAACACTGTAACATTGCCCAAATGGCTTTTTTTCTCAGTTCTCCCAAAGATTATAGATAGCTAGTACTATTCTGAGTAGGAAAGGAGCCACCCCTAATACACTGTAAGTGCTGTGGTAGGACTTGAGGGCTTTGTCTCTCTCAGAACTTAAAAGCTACTCAAAAAAAGGGTGTTCATGATTTTTAGGGGAAACATCCTTCTGAGTTTTAGTGATTTTCTTCAGCACAGGTATTCTCCTACTGGTCAGCTAACTATTGCCTGGAATAGTGGCAGTGGTATATGCAAGTGGTTTAGAAAAATAAGGTATTTGAGTAAACTGTGCTTAATCCCAGAATGTTTCCTTGACCTCCTTTTGTCTTTACGTACAGTAGCGTAAGAAAGCTAGTGAAGCTTAGTGCGGTACAGTTCATGCTGAACAATCACACGGTGAGTGACTTCAGCCCTCTTCTTCCTCTCTCCCGCCACCCACACACTGCCTCAGTACATACAGTTGCTCACATTGAGGTCCTGGGTGCTCTGCTGCCATGACTGCAGTCCCTGACTCCCATCACCCTGCCAGATTACACCTGTGTCATCATAGCTGCTCTCTGAGATCATTAATAACCCGAGTTATATTGGAGTCACCTACTACTGTTCAGACTTTAGATAATTGATAGTAGGTAACAATCACAGTAATTAATAAAAATCCTTCAGACCCTTAAGGAATGACCAGGGAGCCATGAGCTGAAAAAGCCCAGTAATTCTCACATTACTGGCTTGCATTCTGCCTCTAACCCATGTTTTTGCCATTTTAACTTGTTTTCTTTTTTTTAATAGAGCGAGCACTTTTCATTTTTGGGTATTAACAATCAGTCCAACCTGACAGACATGCGGTGTCGGACTACCTTCTACACAGCACTTGGGCGTCTCCTCATGGTGGATTTAGGTACTGCAATAAATCCTAGAGGCTCATAAAGTAATCTGGCACTGTTCTAAAATTTATTTGAGGGCAGAAAACTAGATACGGGGGAAGTCTTCTCTGTTGTTTCAACATTAACAAAACTATCTGAAATTACAGTCTTCTATCACTAAGAACACACCATGTTATCATGGTTCCTGTAACTGGAAAGAATAACCATGTACCCCCAACATTTTCACATGATGAGCACTGGCCTTAAACTTCTCTTCATAGCTGTCTGTAGTTAACACAGACCTGTAATTCCAGTTACTCAGCAGGCTGAGGCAGAAGGATCACAACTTCTAGGTCAGCCTGAGAAAAACTGAGACTTTCTTAAAATTAAATTGACAAAGCTGGGAATGGAGCTCAGTGGTAAAGAATATTTGCCATGTGGGAAGATTTGGGTTCAAGCCCCACTACCATAGAAATAGTTAAGGAATTAATCTGTAAAATAATGAAATTATGAGCTGAGATTCTGAATGTATCTTGGTTGCCAGAAACCTTCCCCACCCCTACATGAGGTACAAACCTACCTAAGTCCATTGGCAAAGACTGTATGTATTGCAAGTCAGAGAGCATTGCTCGTTAATTAGAGAGCTTCCCTAGGAAGCATGAGGCAACATAATAGCTGGGCATGGCAGCGCACACCTGTAATCCCAGCACTCCAGAAGCTGAGGCAGGTTGACTACCATGAGTTCTAGGGCAGCCTGGGCTATACAGTGAGTGGAGAACTAGTCTGGACTACAAAACAAGACCCTGTCTCCAAAATATTAATTAAAAGAAAAAAGAGCTGTTATTGTACAGATCTTGCACATAAGAACAAGGAGATTCTAATACTGATGATGATAGTAGTTTTGGGTCAACTGATAGTTAAAATCTAACGGGTATCCTAATTTTGAGCTATTCGAATTTAATTCTACTAAAATAACATTACGAAACCTTTTAGATTTATTAAAGGTTACTAAAAGAAATGAGGGAAAACTTCCACAAGTTCTTCTTTCAAGTTTGTCCCACCTGATTCTCATACTTCAGACTTGGTCCCTTCTCAGCTGACTCTAATTCTATCTGAAGACAGAACAAACAAGTAGAGTAGTGCATACACGTACCTGCAAAGCCCGAGACTGTCTCAGCCTCAGAAACTAGAACATCCTGTACTAGCTGATTTCTGTCATTCTCTAGTTTAAAATTTCTGGGGTATTTTTGTATATACATTTTATTTTTTAATTATTACTAACATCTGTTGGGATGGTAAGAGGCCTGTGAATTTCTGGGGCCTGCTATTTTTCATGCCATCTATTCTTAAGCCCACATAGCTTGTAGGGCTGGTGTGGACACATCTGGGGTGTCTCCTTGCAGGTGAGGATGAGGACCAGTACGAACAGTTCATGCTGCCCCTCACAGCAGCATTTGAGGCCGTGGCCCAGATGTTTAGTACCAATACCTTCAATGAGCAAGAGGCAAAGGTGAGTCCCGCCCGTCCTACTGACCAGCTTCTGATTGATGGCAGTCCGGGGGCCCAGATCAGCCAGCACTGCAGAAAACAGTGCTTGTCCATAACCTCTCCCTAATTAGATTGTTACTCGCTCTTTTGTACTGTGGGGACTTTTGTAATTGAAGAACTGGTAGACATTTATGAAGTCTAGTTTTTTATATTAAATATGTTCTTAAGCAGTTCTTAGGATAGCTTATATTTTCTTACTGTTTTTTCAATCACTGCTTTATCTTTTCTGTCTTTTCATTTTCAGTGCTGCTTACAGTGCTTTCACTGTTTTTCTAGATCAGTCCTGTCAGAGATTTGTTAAAAAGAAAAACTTGTTTCTTGTTGTTGTTTTTGGTACTTGCTTTTAGTTCCATTTTGTCTGTTTTTTGTTTTATTTCTCCTGTCATCATTTTCATGTATTTTTTTTAAAAGTTACTCTGTTCCAACTTCTTTTCAGACTTTGCTCTTGATATTTTTTAACTGTAAAAAAGTATAAGCTTTACCGTCTTAACTTGAACCTGTGCAGTTTAGTTGTGTTTAATTAAGTCTTTCCATTGTCATGAAACAGATCTTAATATTTCACAAGTTTGGGCCAGGGGCACAGCTGAATGCTTAGTGCTGCCTTGCCAAGCGCATTCCCAGGGTTCAATTCCCCTGCACCGCATAGACTGTGGGGTGCCTCATGCCTGTAATCTTAACATTCGGCAGGCTAGGACAAGAGGATTGTCCTGTGTTCCAGGCTAGTTTGGGCTACATAGTGAATGTAGGACCAGCCTGAATTACAGAGTAAGACCCTACTTCAACAACAAAAATTCCACAAGTTTTTAAATGTTAACGTTAACATTCAGTTCTATAATTTCTCATTCCAAGAAAGATGAATTTGAATTTACATACATGCAAACTTTTTATTTAATTTTAGTTCTTGATTTGTGGCTCTCATAATTGTCATTTGTTGGTTGCTGCCTTGCTATGTTTATTTTTACTTCACACACATGGACCTGCCTTCCTTACATGTATCTGCCCAAACCAGAAGACACTGGGTAGTATTTTTGGTAGCATCTTATACAGTATTTATGAGGGCACCAATGCTGACTAGCAGAGCTACCGCATAGCCAGGGGTTTGCCCAAAAAAAAAAAAAAAAAAAAAAAAAGCCGAGCTTTGCTCGACGTTAGTCTAAAGTTGTCCTCTTTTAAGACAGTCTCACTTTGTAGCCCAGGCTGGTCCTGAACTCACTGTGGAGCCCAGGCTAACCTTGGATTTAGCAGTCATTCTGCCTCAGCCTCCTGAGTGCTGGGATTACAGGCATGTGCCTCCACACTTAGCAGCTTTATGTGGTGCTGGGGAATCAAATCCAGGGCCTTGAGCTTGCTAGGCAAGCGCTGTAATCACTGTGCCATTCCTCCAGACCTCCTGTTTTGTTTTTAAAGGGCTTGTCACTCTACACTAACAATGAACTTACTGGGCAAGAACTCAGAAAAATAAAAACCAAAAAAAGGGCCTGTCAGTTTTCCATTTTTCCAATCAGCAGGGTAGTCAGCAGCACCACTTTGTCCACTCTCTCCTCTTTATGCTTGTGTTTGGGGGTCTGGGGACCACTCAGGGGGAAGGGGTCATGTAGAACGTATCAGTAAGTTAGGCTACCATATCACTAGTATCAGAGACTTAGCTTTTTCTCCTTATAGGAAAGAGTTCCATGCCTCCCTAAGGAGCTACTTTTGGCACTGCGGCAGAAGTACAAAGGCAGTGATAGAGCCCTGCCTCGTCCCCAGCACCAGGAGAGAGCTCTTGGGCTGTAGGAATGACACAGCAGTTATGCCTAGCAAATGCAGGGCCCCAAGTTCAATTCCCCAGCACCACATAAACTGGGCATGGTGGCACATGCCTTTAATCCCAGCATTTAGAGGCTGAGGCAAGAGGATTGCCATGAGTTCATGGCCAAGTTGGGCTATATAGTAAGTTCAGGAACAGCCTGGGCTACAGAGCAAGACCCTGCCTCAAAAGTAAATAAATAATAGATTAAAATAAAAGGTACATGATTTCTCTGCCTTTCATCTGTTTTTTTCTTTTAACAGGCAACAAAGCTATTAATACAAGCTGCAATGAAATGCTTGGACCAGGAATATTTAAGATTTAGAATTTTTTTGTTTTGTTTTGAGACAGTCCCACCCACTCTGTGGTCCATGAACTCACTGAGCTTGGCAGTCCAGGCTACTCTTCAATACATAGCAATCCTCTGCCTCGGCCTGCTGAGTGCTGGGATTACAGGCATGTGCCACCACACCCAGCTCCTCATATACACTTACAAACCCTAAAGGTTAATAATTTTATATGTAAAAACAGTTTCATGGTGTAGAATTTTCTACTTGAGGCACTGTTTAAATCAATAGTACAAAAGTTTTAGATTTTAGAACTTTACAGGTTTCATTTTTTTTGTATGAGGAATGCTTAACCTGAATAACAGCCTTCAAGAATTAATTTTTTCAAGTGAAGAGATTGCATTCTTGCATGAGAGAGACTGGCTTAGGAGATTCAGGGAGGCATGTTTATTGAACTGTGGGAGGAAGAACTGGATTACAGATGGGTGAAGTCCCAGTCACGTGGGTATGGCCTTGCTTTTTCTTGCTTTACTGTTTTTGCTTTCTACTGCAGCGAACTCTAGTTGGCCTAGTGAGAGACCTAAGAGGGATTGCTTTCGCCTTCAATGCCAAGACCAGCTTCATGATGCTGTTTGAATGGATGTATCCTGACTCAAGCTGGAAGTGTCCTCCCCACGCCCTCGTTGGAGGGTGACTGGGTGGTGGAGTCACAGGAGAGGAGGGGAGGGAGGGAGCGGTGAGGTGAGAAGATTAGCATATCTAGAAGGTGTGCCATAGCCCTGGGCTGCCCTTGCATAAGCGCCTAATGATAACATGGTGCTTGAGATCAGAACATGATGACGGCATTTTCCACTTTCTCTTTTGCATCCCAGATACATAAAACCTGTGGAACTGTTGTACATGCATTTTAGTACATTTCAGTCTACTAAAAAAAAAACATTTTTTTTCAAGAACTAGGAAAGCTGACTTTACTAACTTCATAACCTTGAACAGATAGGTCATTTCAAATCTGAGTGTTTCTGTTTCTCCAATAGTTAACAGAAAGGGAGTAGCTAATCTAAGGATACACGATCACTTTGGCATCTTTTAGATAGATCCTAAGGTTAGGCAAGCAAGAGACTGGAAGATAGAGAAACTAATTTGAATTCAGGCTTAGCTGTTGCTGAGAAATTACTTTAAATTCTGTATTTTTCTCTATTCAGAAATTCCTCCTTAGCTTCCCCTTCACAGATATCCATCCTATATGCCAATTCTCCAGCGGGCAATTGAGCTCTGGTACCATGATCCAGCCTGCACCACACCTGTGCTCAAGCTAATGGCTGAATTGGTCCATAATAGGTAAGCAGGAGGAAGCCATGTAAAAGGCTCAGCTGCCCTTTAGCTAAGGAAGCCATGAGAGAACTTGGCTGTATTTAATACTTTGGGCAGGTTGTGGGAAATACAAGATAAATTACTGTTGAATTTGGAGCCATTCTGGAGAAAGAATGCGCACATTGAAAAGGATATCCCACCCACAGGAAGCCATAGCTGCATGCAGAGAATTCATTGCTTACGTAAGCTCCAGGACTTCCATTTTTATTAAAAGTGTTGCAACCAAGTTTCGTGACTTCCCTAGCCACAGATACAAAAGTTAACACATTTCAGGGTAGATATGGTAACTTAAGGAAACCTACAAGGTAAATTAAAGCTGGTCAACAGAATTTACTTTTTTTAAAAGGTGAGGAAGACTTCTAAGACATCCAAATTTAAATATACCCAACAACTTAGATTTAAAAAGTAGTACCTTAGCATTGCTAGGATTTTGGGTATAGCTAGCTCTATGCATTTGTCTCTCATGTCAAAAAGAATTCATTTTTTAAAACTCCCATATCAAGGGAGGGGGTAATCTCAGGCCATAACCTCCCATGAGGTTTATATTCAGGAGTTACTTGTTTATAAAGTAGGTGTTTGTGAATACCAAGTCTTTGCCAGGTCACGTCCTGTCTATTCTGCTAGTTAGAATCTCTGCACTCTTCACTGTCATGTGGAGTGGGAAAGACAGTCATGAAAACAGATACAGAGGTCATTTCAGGCAGTGATCAGATGCTGAGAAAACTGGACAGGACTTGGGACCAGCAGAGACCTCTCAGAGAAAGTGGTACCTACGTCTGAATGACCAGGAAGATTTTGGCGGCCTCACGAAGCTGAGGGGTGTTCTAAAGAGAACAGCTCTTAAGTGTGCAAGGAGAGGCTGTGCTTGTTAGGACTTGAGATTGCCTGAGCCTGGGGGTCCATATGTAATGAAGGCAGTCACACTGATGGACACAGGCCAGATGGACTTTTGTATAGCAGTAGCAAGGAACAGACATGGATTCTAGCTGCAGTGGGAGCTGCTGGGGTATTCCAGGCAAGTTGGTAAAGTCGCTTTAGTTACATCATTGAAGGGGTCATTCTAGCTGTCTGCTGTGTAGAAAATGAGGCCATAGTGGGGCAGGAATAGAAGCGGAGACCACATAGGAAGGAAATAGGTTCAAGACAGATTTTAGAATTAGATCTTGATGGATTTGAGGGGTGAGGGGTCAAGGAAGTCTCCTGAGTTTGAGGCCTCACCAGATTGAATCAGAAGTAGAACAGACAAAAGGAGGTGATCCGGTCTCAGGAGTAGACGCAAGCACTCAAAACTAAGATTGTTAAAAAAAATTTCCTTCCATCAGATATGTGTTGCTGCCCATAGTTGCCAAAGAAACCATAAATGTGGATATAATGTCTAAACGGGTGTGAGGGAGCTGGAGGCATGGCACAGCAGACGGCCCTGAGTTTGATTCCCCAGCACCACATAAAACTGGGCTTGGTGTTGCTCGCCTCTATAATCTCAGCACTCAGGAGGCTGAGGCAGGTGGATTGCCCTGAGTCCCAGGCCATCCTGCACTACACCAGTGAGTTCAGGACCAGCCTGGGCTACAAAACGAGACCCTGTCTAAAATAAATAAATAAATAATAAAATTATTTTTAAAAATAAAGGGGTGTGAGGTAGTACCAAGAAGTAACTGATAGAATATATAGTTCAACAAAATTAAAACTTTTTTTTTTTGAGACAGGGTCTCACTCTGCAGTCCAGGCTGGTCCTAGACTCACTATGGAGCCCAGGCTGCCCTCAAATTCATGGCCATCCTCCTGTCTTAGCCTCCCAAGAGTTAGGGTTGGGGTTATAAGCATGCACCACCATGTCCAGCTTTATGTGGTGCTGGGGAATCAAACAGAGGTCCTTGAGTTTGCTAGGCAAGCGCTTTAGCCACTGAGCTATTCTCTCAGCCCCCAAGAACTTTTGAAAGAGTGATTTTTATGTGCCAGCCTTCTGCCTTGTTTCTTGTAAAAGTTTTCAGTTTGAATCTAGCATGTTGGACTTCAAGATACAAAGTATGTCACTGATTAAATACCTTGAATTAACTGGTTATTCTTACACTGGGTTATTCAGTCTGTATGTGTCAGTGCAGAAACACCAAAGTACTCCAGTGACAGTCTGACATACCCAGCCTTCTAAGAAAACACGTTTGGACTTTGTTTTTCTGCACAGATCTCAGCGACTCCAGTTTGATGTATCTTCCCCCAATGGCATCTTACTGTTCCGAGAAACCAGCAAGATGATCACGATGTATGGTAAGTGCTTTAAGGGAACACAGCCCTGGAGTGAGTCTGACTCAGTCACCTCACAAAGCAGGAGCAGGGTGTGGCCTCAGGCCGGCCTGGCAATAGCCATACTTGGGTATTGGCACTGTGCCCCCTGCTGACCAAGGGCCTGCTGGAATTTGTGTGCCTCTAGAGTAAGTGGTCGAAGTGGTGTAAAAACTGTCATTTATGTGAATGCATAAATATTTATCTCATGTGCCTCCTCAGGCAACCGCATCCTGACTCTAGGAGAGGTCCCAAAGGACCAGGTCTACGCACTAAAACTCAAGGGCATCTCCATCTGCTTCTCCATGCTAAAGGCTGCTCTCAGTGGGAGTTATGTCAACTTCGGCGTCTTCCGTCTCTATGGAGACGATGCCCTGGACAATGCTCTGCAGACCTTCATTAAGCTGCTTCTCTCTATTCCTCACAGTGACCTTCTGGTAAGCGTTATGCCTCACTGCCAAGATCTTGCTCCTCGTCTTCAGTTCAGGCTTTGCTTTTTTACTGGAGACTGTGACTGAGTCTCCTTTAACACACTACAAGTTCGCTCCTCTCTAACGCAGTTTTGTTTTCCCAACGGGAAGTAACTAAGCTGTGCACTTAGGGCCTTTTGCCTTCTTGCGCAAGCAAGCAAGCAACTGCCAAAGCTGATCTTCTTCCTCCTCTGCCACAGGACTACCCCAAGCTCAGCCAGTCTTACTATTCACTACTGGAAGTCCTGACTCAGGACCATATGAACTTTATTGCAAGCCTGGAACCTCACGTCATCATGTATATTCTCTCTTCCATTTCTGAAGGACTTACTGCACTTGGTAAGCACTAGGTTTGACTGGATTGTACCACTTAACTAACCAGAAGGGGAGACCTTCTACAGTGTCTGAAAGATTACTGCTCAGGGGAGTGGGCTCTAACAAGAGTTCTATGTTTATGGTACATTCTGATCCAACTGGTACTTAATGATCTCCTAAGTACCAGGTGCTCTGTGTGGCCTTAAGGATCCAGTAACTTAATACCACATTCAGGGCCCTAACCAGCTTTGTATCTGATAGATAAAACAGACCCTTGCACAGATACCTGCCTTTTTACCATCCTGACCCCTTACATACCACAAGAGGGCTGAGTGCACAGTGGTATGTGAGCCCTCAGGAAGAATACCGTCAATGCCTGGATTTCAGGGAAAGCTGGCTGGATGTCTTGACCTCAAAGCATCCATATAAAAGCTAGACAGGTGAAGCTTCATCCCTAGCGAAAGGGCAACCAGCACTAATGCCTGTTAGCAAGAAGCACCTGGGAAAATTCCAGTGATTGGTGCACAAATGCAGAAACGATGAGAGAAGCAGAAGAAAACAAGATCAGGAAGGGCACCTGTAGCTGCAGTAGGGCATTAAGACTCCCTGAGGGCAGTGGGACCAGGAAGGGTTTTATACAGTGACCACCATACATTTTTCCATCATAGGTGTGGTTCTTGTCAGCCATTTTGTTTGTCCTCATATCAGGAATTTTAATAATTTTAATACCTGTATATATATTCAGAGAATAAAACATTTTTATGTTAGGCTGAGCAAAACAAATTGCACAGTAGTCATGTGTTCCAAGTGCACATACACAGAGACTTGGCTTATTGTGAATTAACCATCTGCTGGTTTTGTGATCCACATTTACTTCTCCTGTGGACACAGCCATGTCTAGTACAGTCACACCAAGGTAAAGGCTATTTTTTGTCTTGCTTTTCCCCATTTTATTGATATATATAAGTGCAAATTTAAAGTTTACCTTGATCTTGAGCATTTGTGCACATATCTTGCAAGGTTACAAGACCTTCCCCTCTCTCCTTTGGCCCTCACCCTGACCCCCCCCCCCCCCCCCCCCCCCCCCCAGTTCCCATTATTTTCCACATTAAGTTCCATAAGATAATTGTGATCTGGGTTTCTCATATCAGAGAAACCATTCGATATTTCACCTTCCGCTTTTGGCTTACTTTACTAAGCATGATGGTCTCAAGTTACCTCCATTTGCCTATAAAAGCCTCCAACCTATCTGACTTTAGAAATGCATAGTATTCCATTGTGTATAAATACCACAGTTTGTGCATCCATTGGTCTATTGATGGGTATTTTGGTGTCTTCCACATTTTAGCTATTGTAGTTGTGCTGCTATTACATGGGTATACATATATCTCTGCTATGTGTTGTTTTTAACTCTTTTGGGAATATTCCCAGAAGAGTTTTCACTGGATCGAAGGGGATATTTATTTCCAATCTTTTGAGAGACTTCCATAATGCTTTCGATAGTGGTTGTACCAATTTACATTCCCACCAGCAGTGCAGAAAGGTTCCTTTTTCCCCACAGCCTTGCCAGCATTGATTGCTGTTTGAGTTCTTGATATAGGCCATTCTCTCTGGAGTTAGATGGTATCTTAGCAATGCTTTGATTTGCATTTCTCTTACGACTTAGGATGTTGAACATCTTTTCATGTATTTATTGGCCATGTTTTTTATCTTTTTGCCAAGAAAGGGAACTCTGTCCACACGGTTAGTCCTCTAGCAGTAAGAATTGTTTGTTCTTTCAGACATTCATTGCACAGTCCTTTGGCTACACATGCTTAACACTGGTCCACAGGTTATGCTGCCTTGTCCCCTTGGTAAAAGAACAGAGTCATCTGTGGCTACCCCAAGATGCTTTGCCAATTAGTAATACAGTGTAGATGTTCACAAACTGTATGAAGCTGGATTTGATGACATCACCCTAGGTAACTCCACATAGGCCCACACCTCAGACTTGGATTCTAGTCACAATTCCCAGCTACTTGAGGGGCGGGGGGGAAGGATGCCTTCACCACCAAACTCTAGTGACCTTGTAGGAAGACATGCTTCGTGGAGTCTTCCCAAGGAAAAGTTAGTGTTAAGACCTAAATATACTTAGCACATTATCTAGCACAAATAAAACACTTGCTGAATATAAGGTGTATGTGGCTTTCTTTTACAAAGCAGAAGATGTAAATCTAAAACATTAAATAATGTTTATTGGTATTAATGTATTATCACACACTCAGAAATTGGACCTTGCTCTAAGATGAGGGTAAGACGTTAATAGGAAACATCCTGAGTAGCAGTCTTGGCTGAAATGACCACAACTGCCCATCTAGTCAGGTGCTTCCACAGGAGCTCAGTCATGGGTGGTCATCCACATTTGCCCATGTCGCCAGCAGCAGCTGAGTGCCCCCCCCACCCCCCCACTCTTTTTCATCTTCCCTGTCTGCCAGACACCATGGTATGCACAGGCTGCTGCTCCTGCCTGGACCACATTGTGACATACCTCTTTAAGCAGCTGTCACGTAGCACCAAAAAGAGAACGACACCCCTGAACCAGGAGAGTGACCGCTTCCTGCATATCATGCAGCAACATCCAGAGATGATCCAGCAGGTAAGGAAGCTAAGGGTTAGGGTACAGTGACGGGTGTACCACACGGGGCAACTTCTCCACGAGGCCCAGCAAGTAAGCTAAGGTAACTGACATCTGATCAAGTTCATGCCACTGATAACTGCAGTGAATTTTGAGTCTGCTGAGTAATCACGAGGTAATGTTTCTTAATTGTTCTGAATGTCTACACCATCCCCTGTACCTTGAGTCCTATATCACGAACAATATTGTCCTTCTATGAAAATTACTTTGCTCCCCCACTGCCAGAAATGGGAGCATGAGTTAGAATGATCCAGCTTTCTTACAGCATATGCTCTCATTTGCAAAAATGGGAACAAAAATGTGGGACAAAAGAAAATAGCTGATCACATGAGATCAAACCATATGCCTGTACATATTTTGTTTGTGCAAAAATAAAATTTGAAGCAAAATCCAGGAATATAATAAGAAAGTAAAGAACTGGGATTAGCAGGAGGTGTTTGCCTTGTTTTTGTGGTACTGAAGATTGAACCTATGGACCACTGAGTTAGATCCCCAGTCCTATTGGTTGGTTGGTTTTCAGTACTGGGGACTGAACCCAGGGCCTAATTCTGTTTGCAGATAAGGCCTCACCAACTTGTCCATGCTTGCCTTTGAACTCATAATCGACCTGCCTCAGCCTCTCAGGTGACTGAGATTGCAGGCATGCCCTACCATACTTGGAAGTACCTGAGCAGAAAACACTTTGAAATAGAAGACTAAAAAGAAGCTTCACAAAACAGTAGACTAGTTTGCCCTGCACAGGACAGGCCTTCAACTAAACACACTCCTCTGTATTTATCTTACATAGTTATTACTAGATCACTGCCTCAAATTCTCCGTTCCAGATGCTGTCTACGGTGCTGAACATTATCATCTTTGAAGACTGTAGGAACCAGTGGTCTATGTCCCGACCTCTGCTTGGTTTGATACTACTTAATGAAAAGGTAGGATAACCAGCTCTCTGGTGAAGCTAGAGGCAGTGATAGGCACTCATTTGGCTGTCACTTCCCTGGCATTAGGAGAAAGACTTTGAGAAGCATCCCAGGAAGGCAAAATAATGAACTTGGGCCATTTACTGAGTATGTGCTATTCCTGCTTACCTGTTAGAAGCCAGCAATATGGCAGTTCAGACAGACACAGAGTAATGGGTAAGGAAGAATCTTCTGTAAGAAGCAAGAGAAGTCCTTTGTAAGGAAAAAATGTACCCGGGTGTCACAGCACCTAAGACTCAAGTACTAGTTTCAGCTCTCTCACAAACAAGTTTTGAGATCTCTATAAAAGAAGTCTGCATCAGATGATCCTTAAAAGTGCTTCACAAGTTAGGAATTCCTGATTTTTAATTAGAATGAAGACATATCCTACATCTGCTTGCTTGGATCTTTAAAAAAAGCCAAAGTACTCAGTTTTGGTAGCGAAGTAATTGCTCTTCCCCAGCCTTTCCTCATCTTCTGTTTCACTCCTTGCTTCACAGTATTTTTCCGACCTAAGGAATAGTATCGTCAACAGCCAGCCACCCGAGAAGCAGCAGGCCATGCATCTGTGTTTTGAAAACCTGATGGAAGGCATTGAGCGGAATCTTCTAACAAAAAACAGAGACAGGTGAGTGCAGAGGACTCTGCCAAGAAACCCTAGGCAGACATTACTCTTCATGTCAGAGTCTGCACAGCTATGTGTGGGGATGACCCAAAGCAGTACTGTCCAACAGAAAAGCAAGCCACAGCTAGGCCCAGTGGCGTAGGCATAAGGCCCTAGGGTTGACTCCTAGCATTGCCCAAACACAAGGAATGGACCAAACTCATTTTAATGGCGTATTTTATATAACACTGTTTACCTAAAACGTATCAATACATAATACTTGGTTAATCAGTGTTTTTACTACACTGAGATCTCAAAGTCTTGTATTTTTCAGTTAATGACATACCTCAATTTTATATTTCCACCAAAAATACCTGACCTGCATTTACATTTCATAAACAAATAGTTGACAAATTCCCATACCAGGTTGTTTTCCAAAAAGTGAACTGTATGTCTGGGTTTTAAGAGTTCATTTTTACCCAGTTTTCTTTAATAAGAGATTTTAATGGAAAATTAAAAGTATGATTGGAGAACTGAGTTTCACATTTATTTCATTTGATCCAGTTCTCAAGCACACAAGGGTAGTTCGAGTATTCGTTGCCACATGTGGTTAGCAGCTGCCACATTGGGCAGCACAGCTCGGTTAGCGTTAGATTGCTTTGTCCCCATGCTCTCGCTGTGCAAGAGTTAGTTTCCCTATGTGTGCTGAGAGTTACTGTTTCCCTATGTGTGCCATGAGACCAAGGTGACCCTCAGGGCCCCAGATGTGTCCACTTCCAGCCTGCTGTAATATTGCTGGGTAGAAGCGGGGGGAGGAAACCAGCCAATCTGTAATCCTGAGACAGATCAACTATCCAGAAAAAGAATTCAATACCTGTGTTCTGCTGCTCGGTGGCTGCTTCTTTATTAGGCTGAGACCCTTTCCAGCCAACCCTCCTCCCCAACCCACATGCGTCTTCTCTGCAGATTTACCCAGAACCTGTCAGCATTCCGTCGGGAAGTCAACGACTCAATGAAGAATTCCAGCTATGGCGTGAACAGCAGTGACATGATGAGCTGACACTTCCTCGGACCCCACTGCACAGAGCAGCGCCCTTTGGTGTGGCCCAGAGGGGCGAGTGGTTGCAGGGGCAAGGGCAAGGGCCTGGCTGACCTGGCTCCTTCCTCCAAGGGTGTGGGGGACGTGGCAAAGGTCACCTAGCCACTTCCCCAGGCACAGGGGTGTGCGTGCACTCTCAAGGGGGCAGGGCGCTGCTGGTTCCTGGGGAACTGGGTGGGGAGGGTGATGGGAGGAGACAGAGACACAAATGTCTGAGACTCTAGCCCCTTCCTCCTGGGCCACCCAAGGGGGGAGAACCCCCAGTGTCCTGCCACAACCTGCCTTGTATAAACATGTACATTTTTTCATAACATTTTGAACAAGGTTTATATTGACTCAAGTTTAAAAACAAAGTGTGACTGAAAAATTTTTACAGAGTCTAGTGCACCAATGCTGATGTGAGGGGTTGTGTATGCGAGTGAAGAAAATGTGTATTCTGGTGGCCTGAAGCTTTACTGGACAAGGATGTGTGAAAGTGCAGAGATATATTTAGTTGACACAGTGTAGAGAGGCAAAAAAAAAAAAAATCCAAATGTATATTTTTTCTTATTGCCCTTTCCTCACCCCAAAATGCTCACTTCCTGTTGCTGTATTAACCCTTGTTATTAGGAACTCGAAGCCATGCCAGAGCACCATCCCTCCCTTTAACAGCGGATGCTGCCCTAGGTCCCTGGCCTCTTGCAGTGACAGTAACTCCAGCTAGAAGTGTTCAGTGTTGACCATCCTTTTCCCACTTCGCTTACCCTCATCCTCAGATGCCTCTTGCTTTTAAAAGTTGGATTTAACTGTGTGTGCTAGAGTTCTTGGTCTCCATAAAGGTAGAGACCAGACAGAAGGAACTGAGCCAGTTGCTCTCCTGCTGAGCAATTTGGGTGAGTGCACCAGAGGCCCAACTGTACGTGGCCAGAACTTTGTCTTCCCCGGCCCTCGAGGCAGTGGTATGGGTGTGTGTGTGTGGATATTTATGTGTGTGCCCTGCACTCGTGAATGTATGAACTGGAGGAAGTTACTACAGGCAAAGGGTTCTTAATAACAAGGTCTACCTAGCATGAAGTATTTAACATTCTCCTGCCCCTTGAAAAATATACATTTTTATAAAATGAAAACCATAATAAAATGTTTTGAATATTAAAAAATTTAACCTACAGAAGGAAATTAACGGAGAAAGCTATTTGCCTTGTACTTTTTCCACAACTGTTGCTGCTAGTTGTACACATCTCTAGTTCAGCTCTTGCCCATGGGACAGTCATCAATTAGGTTTCATTTTATTTCTCTCCTTTACCCCCGAAATAAGCCTGTTCATTTTTTTCCCTTCTCCTCTGGCAACTGTGTGGTGAATCCTTTCTTGCGTGGTCAGGTTGCGGATAGACTTGTAAGGGTGTTGGCTGCATACAGTGTAAGCATTGTGACCGCCAATAAACTTCAATGGTTTCTACTGACCTGGTTTCAGCTGTGAAGTCTAGTGTGTGTCCAGAGACGTGTCTTGCTCTATAAATATGTGACAATATGTGAAACATGCATCCTGAAGAGCAGCGGGTAGCACAAGCCTCTCAGTCTTGCAAATGAACTTGATTCTGCTGGACTGAGGCTGACTCAACTTCTTTTAAAAGGGCAGCTTGTTCAGTTGACATACATAGAGCATAGCCTGTGTTGTCCCTTCTCTTCTACAAGACTGGCCCCAGAGGCAAACAGCTCCTGTATGGAGGTCACCCCTGTGCAGTTGAACATACTCCACTCACAGCAGGGCACCACGCTTAAGCTGTGGGGCTGTTCCTCCTTATCTGACAGTTACAGATGTCTTCTTCTCCCCCCACCTTCCCCCCAAAAATAAAAAGACAGCCTTTTACTTTTAGTCAAAAATAATGACTAAGGGCCTGCGGTCATAGCTCCATGGTTAAAGTACTTGCCTAGCAAACACAAGATCTTGAGTTCAATTCCCCAACACACACCTCTTACCCAGTACTTGGGAGGCTGAGGCAGGAGGATTGTGTGTTCCCTACCAGCCTGAACTACACAGCAAGAATCCTGTTTCCAAAAAAAAATTTTTAGTAAGTATGAAAAGCAGTTATCTGTGAGTATCCCCAGAGGTCATCTGGCAGTTCTGTTCAGGGAAAACAAGTTTGCTTGGGAGTTTGTAGGTCATTTGCCAGGCGCTGTGCTCATCAAGGGTCTTCAGACACCATCTCCTGATTATGCCCTGAAGTGAAAAAACGCATTTTTTACTGCCAGTTATTAAATTTTATTATATGTGTATGTACTTGTTTTGTTGGCTTAAGCCAACCAAAGGTTATATTTTCCTCCTAAAGTATAAATAAAGGAGGGATTTAATTTAGCCCAGAGTCATAATTTTAAGAAATAAGGAATTTCAGCAAAATACCAACTTTATAATGACAAGTCACAACCTAAGAAATAAGTTTTCACTCCAAAACATGAACTTGGGAATAACCAAGTGGAAAAAGTGTTTCAGTACACTATGAAGTTTTCCCCATGCACACCTCTCCAAAGCATACATGGTCATGATGTTACACACGTTAAACCTGGAGGGCCGAAATACCTCTGTGACCACCTACTCTCCAACGGCCAGCTCTGTTCTCACCCAGAATCTGCTACATCTACAAACCTAATGCTGCCAAAATGTCAAGTGCCAAAACAAAGGAGAGGGAAAATAGTTACAGGGAACCTGTAGAAACCTTTAGGCCTTGAAATGTAAGTTTGAAAAAAGAAAAATGTACCCTCAGCCCTAATTAGACAAGTGTCAGGTACACGCTAGGTAATGTGTAAAGGGAGTGTTCCTTTAGATGTCTTCTGGGCCCATTTCATTTACCTGGGGGATCATAGGTAATCCAATCCCAAGTTCGTGGATCAGCCAGCCACTTAGATGGTTTTTGGGAAAGGTTTGTCAGTTAACTGAGTAGCTGCCTGGCAAAGGTTATCTGACCACTGGAGTGAAGGGTAAGATCACGTTTGGAAAACTCAATCCCCTTAGGAAACCTTCCAAGTACTGACTCAGCACGACAGCCCTTGGTCATCTGTTCAGTGGCCATTTACTACAAGTCAAGGAAGCAACTACTGGTGGTCTGCAATAGAAGGACTGGAAAAGCAGGAAAAATCCATCTACAAGGCAAATTTATTTCTATTTTTCTGTGTAAGATACCCCAAGAGTAAAAACTGAACAGGACTAGGGGGCTGCTGAGTTACAAAGCACATGGTTAACCATGTGCCTGGAACTGGGTTCAATCTCCAGCACCTCCTCCCCTGAAAAAGCCTATAGGTGTAACCATTGTAAGTTCTCTCTACAGCTAGTCAAGGGCTTGAGAGAAATGCCCTGAAGTTAGCAAGGCCACACCTTGTATCCCAAGCACTGGAAAACGATTGTAATGAAGGTAAAGCATCCAGCTCCAGGCCAAATTCAACTGGGAAATTAACAGGACCAAGTAAGAGCACGGAAAAACAACTTGTAAAAAGCATAACTGGCCATTATATCATTTCATGAGAAATGCAGTTGGTGGCATGTCTCAGCAAAACCTAAGGTAGAGACCTCACCAACGGGACTGGGCAAGCACCTCCGTGGTAGCGCTTGCCTGGCACGTGTGAGGCTCAGAGTCTGACCACAGCACCGCAGGAAAAGAAAAAGCCCACAGAACCCTTCCCTTCAGGAGAGAACTGCCGACTGCCTCCTCGCCCTCCGGCCTTCTCGCGGTCTGCAAGGACGTACCCTTTCCTCATCTGTCTCTTCCAACACCCCCAGTCGGGGGCATAAAGGCTTCGACCCTCCCCGCTGTTATCCCAATCTGAAGCCTCTGAAGACCTACTCACGTTGGGCTAGAGGAACTGCACAGCAGTTAGAGCGCTTACCTAGCAAGCGCAAGGCTCTCAGTTCGATCCCTCAGCACTAGATAAACCGCACACGCTGTAGTCCCAGCACTTGGAAGGCTGAGGCAGGAGGACTGCTGTGGGTTCAAAGCCTGGGCTGCACAGTTCAGGTAAAGAGCGAGACACTAGCTCAAAAAAAAAAAAAAAAAAAAAAAAACCTGCTCCCGTATTTGAGCTGTTCCAAGGCCCACGCAGCCGGCAGGACCAACCCAGCCGCTGCCACCCTCCCTTCCGGAGCCTGCAAGGGAGGAAGGAGTTCGCGCGCGACCCAGCCTGCCCGCCAAAAGGCGAGCCGCAGCCGCACAGTGCGACAGGACGTGCCGCCTCTACTTCCGCGCGTCCTTTGCGTCGGAAGAAGGGGCGGTGTTCCGGTCGCGCCTGCGCACAGTGTGCCGGGCGCCTCCGGCTCGCTCCGGCTCCGGCCCCGACCCCTGCGCAGGCGTAGTAAGGGCTTGGCGCTGCAGTGGGTTTGTGGCGGCTACGCAGGGTTTGGGCTCCGTGGGGAAGTGTATTTGGGGAAACCTCCCACCGGGCCGTGCGCTTGCTGGAAGTTCAAATTCACATGCACTGCGGTCGCGCCAGCTCAGCTGGGATGCAAAAATTATGGACGTGGTCCGTGGACGGCTAGAGTTTAGCTCTGGGGCCCGATGCAGGAGCATCAGGCGCAGCCCGGGGGAGGGTGGGGACTGGCCAGTCGAAATGGACACAGGCCGTGAGCCATGAAACCGTTTGGATTTCTAAGAGTTGAGGAAGTAACAGGCCTGTGCCAGGCCCTATGACGCAGGCCTGTAATCCGGACACTGGAGGCTGAGGCCGGAAGATCACAAGTCAAGTCCTGCCTGGACAACTAAGCGACTTAACGAGACCATGTCTCAAAAATCAAAAATAGGGGCTGAAGGAATGGCTCAGCCTAGCAAGTGCAAAGTCAAGTGATACATATGCGAGTTCGATTCCCCAGCACCACATAAATTGGGTGTGGTGGCACACGCCTGTAATCCCAGCACTCGGGAGGCTGAGACAGGAGGATTGCTGGGAGTCTCATCCTGGGCTATAGAGCAAGACCCTGTCTCAAAAAAAGAAAAGAAAAAAATGACAAAAATTTAACACTTAATCGTAATTGTTTAAAACACTTAGCAGGAGCTAGGAGCGTAGCTCAGCAGTTAAAGTGCTTGCCTCTCAAGCACAAGATTTCTTTCCCAGCACCACATAAACTAGGCATGGTGGCACACCTCTGTAATCCTAGCACTAGAGGAGGCTGAGACAGGAGGATTGCAAATTCAAGCCCAGCCTGGACAATTTAGCAAATTAGTGAGACTCTTTCTCAAAATAAAAATTTGAAAATGGGCTGGGAATGCATCTCATTGCAAAGGCCCTGGACTCAATCCCCAGGACCACAAAAATAAATAAAACCTGGTATTAATTATTCTGACAAGTTGATTATAAAATGAATGTGAAAATGCAGAGAATCTGGAATAGAAAAAACATTTTTAAAAAGAACAGGCTGCCATGAGTTTGAAATCAGCCTGGGCTCTATAGTGAGTTCAGGACCAGACTGGAATACAGCGCATTAAAAAATGAAAAAAAAAATAAAAACTGTGTCTATTAGTCATAATATGTGAGTTTGAATAGATTAAGAAACATTTGGCAGATTAGTAAACCGCAATTCTGACTATGTCTGACTGACATACAGGCCAACAAACTAAAAAACGAAGACCCTCCCCCTTGGGTGCGGTACCAAGAGGCTTGTAGCCTGGATGGAACAAAAGGGAAAGAAGGAAGTGTCCCTGGTATGATCTGGTCTGGAGCGTTCCCCGAAAGCCACGTGTGGTTGGAACCGTGTGCTGTTGGGAAGTGGGACTTGACTGCGAGGGGCAGATGCTTGAGACTTGACGTGGAGAGCTTATGTCAACTTGTTGAGACTGGCAGCTGCCCAAGGCTGAGCCCACACTGGGCAAATTGGTAACTTAGTAAAACCATACTTCAAAGCGGCAGAGGTATAGCTCAAGCAGTGCAAAGGCCCTGCATTCAGTTCTCAGTAATGAAAAATTTACTAATATGTGGAAAATCTCTGGAAAGCAAACAGTATCTCCAGTATATATAAATAAATTTAATGACTCAATAAGAAAATAATGTCCAATACCATTCAGTGACTTTTTTAAGACAGGAGGATCTTGCTCTGTAGTTCAGTCTGACCTCACAGCCACAGCAATCCTCCTGCCTCAGCCTCCTGAGAGCTGGGATTACTGGTGAGGGTTGCCATGCCCAGCTAATTGTTACATGGTGCTGGGAAATCAAGCCCAGGGCCTCACATGGAATAGATAAGCATTTGAACCACTGAGCTATGTCCCTAACCCTGAGTGGCTCAATTTTAAAATAAACAAAATACTTAAATGTACATTTTGCAAAAGATAAATACAGTCAGTAATCACTTTAAAAGATCCTCAATACTTGCCATCGAGGAAATGCAGATTAAAAACCACAGTGAAATCCACTTGAAAATGAAAAATAAAACATGAAAAAGAAATACGTCCACTAGAATGGCTAAAATCAAGAACATCGGGCTGGAGGAGTAGCACGGCGCTTAGCGCACTTGCCCAGCAATCACAAGGCCCTGAGTTCTAGTCCCCAGCACCGTATACTGGGCTGGGTGGCTCAGGCCTGTAATCTGGGTGCTCGGGAGGCTGAGGCAGGGGAATGACCGCGAGTTCAAGGCCAGTCTCCATCAAGACCCTGCCTCAAAATAAAATTAAATTTAAATTAAAAGAGAATCAATCAATGCCAAGTGTTGTCGAAGATGCAGAACAATTCGGATTCTCCTGCTACCTGAGCGTCACAGGTAGAAACGCGCGGTGGTGGGTTATTGCCTGCTTCCCGCCTCTCCAGCAGGCCGACCTCGGTAAACCTGCAGGGCCTGGCGCCAGGCTCCCACAGGCGGCGCCTGGGCTCGCAGCATCACCTCCACCTGAGGACTTGCAGGTTCCCCCCGAGGCCCCGCGCCCTGCTCGGCGGAGGCTGGAGATGAGGCACAGCCAGGAGCACTTGAACAAGCCGCCCGGCGTCCGGGCGCCGGGAAAGCGGGAATAGGGCAAGCAGGGCGCTGCTTTAGGCTGATTGCACGCCTCCCCTTCCCCTTCCCGGCTTCTTAACAGCCAGGTGCGGGCGGCGCCGGCCTGAAATCAAGATGAGGCCGCAGCGGGCGAGAGGCTCTCTGGTCTGAGCAGCAGGTAAGGCTGGGGGTGGGGGGAAGCCACCGGCCGCGAGCAGCTGGACGCTGCTGCCGGAGGGGCCGCAGGACAGCCCGGTGACCCACAGCCAGCCCCCTCGCCCCGCTCCACGGAGGCAGCGCCTCCCCATCCCTAATCCCTGCGGGATCCTGGCTCGGCCTGCGGGACAATGTGCACCTGCTCTCGGGAGTTCAGATAAGCCCGCGCCCGGGGCAGGCCTGTCACCTAACCAGCCAGGCTCCGGCGTGCCCGGGAGCCCCTCGGAGCGGCCGACCTCTTCTCACCGCAGGTCCCCTTCCTACAGTTGCCCGGCCAGCGCCCTGCGCCCCCCGGTTTCCTGAAGCGCTAGAGCACCAGCAGCATGGAGGAAAAGACAGTGAGGACCGTGTTCTGGGGTGAGTGAGGCCCCACGGCCGGCCACCTCAGCCCAGCAGAAGCCGGGCATGCTGGGCCTGGCAGCACGGAGGGAAAGGCAGTAAGGACCGGTGCTCCGAGGGGGACTGGCAGCGCGGGCCCGTGGTCCAGCACTCTGGGAGGCTGAGGCAGGGGAGTCAAAGTTCAAGCTCAGCCTGGGCAAATCGGAGACTGAATAAGACCCTATCTCAAGATCAAAAATAAAAGCGGGCTGAAGATGTAGCTCAGCGTGATGTCCCTGGGTGAGATCGCTGGTACCTTAAGAAAGAGGGTTCTGAGGAGCCTGGGCCCTTGGGTGAGAGCTGCAGGGAGACGCTCTGGCCTCCCTGCCCCCCTCTGCTTGCAGGCGGTGAGCTGAACCAGGAGAAGCGGACTTGCACCCACAGATCCCAGGCGGAGGGGAAGGAGGGCTGCAGGCTGGCGCTCTTCTCGGTGGGTGGGGCCGGGAGCGGGAGGGAGGGCGGGGCTAGAGGCGTGCGCGAGGTCCCGGCAGGTGGCGGTCGGCTCCTTGGGGGCTCTCTGGGTGACGAGGCGCCCCCGCGTGCTTGCAATGCCGCTCAGATTTGCTTGGGGGAGAAAGCCAAAGAAGAGGTAAACCGCGTGGAGATCCTGCCTTCGGAAAGCCAGGACAGGAAGACGGCGCCTGTCACCATCGCCTCGCTGAAGGCCTCCATCCTGCCCATGGTGAGCGCTTCCTGCCGCCGGCCCCAGCCTCACCCTCAGGGTGGGCAACGATTGTCGTGCCAGAGGAGCCCCTCGTGCTGCAGAAGCAGCCTTTTGTGTTTGACCTCGGGCACGTCACAAACCTCTCTTCGAAAGTTAGTCTTTGTCAGGCAGGTGGCTCTGGCCCGCAATCCCAGCACTCTGGGAGGCCAAGGCAGAATTATAAATTCAAGCAAAGACTGGGCATTGTAGTGACTTAGTGAGACCGTGTCTCAAAATCAAAAATAAAGATGGGCTCGGGATGTAGTTCATGGTGGAGATCCTGGATTCAATCCTCCAGTCCCACAGAAAAAAAGTTACAATTTTAAACCATATGTTGCAGGTGACAGGGATGTGTTTGATGATTTCTGTATTGGTTGTGTATCCAGAGATTCTCTCATTTCCAATATATCATCTTGGGTTTTTTTGTGCAAGTAGTCGCTGTTTGTGAATAATACTATAATACCGAGCTAAAACTTCTTTTATAACACAAATATGCCTTAGCTGGGCCTGGTGGCACAGTCCCATAATCCCAGCACTCTGGGAGGCAGAGGCAGGAGTATCCCAAGTTTGAGCCCAGCCTGGGCAATATGGTGCTTGATGAGATCCTGTCTGGAAATAAAAATAAAATGGTCTGGGGGGGCGTAGGCTCAAGCAAAGAGACCCTGGGCTCAATCCTCAGAATAACAAAAAAAAAAAAAAAATACTCCTTGACTTACAGTGAAATTATGTTCTGATAAATTTATTGTAAGCTGAAATGTATTTCCTCCTCTTAAGGGGCCAGGCATCCTAGTTTAGCGACACTGCACACTGCTGTTCGTATTGGGTGCTGGTGCGGAACTCCGGGCCACAGCCACAGGGATGCTGACTGAGCCACCTGTGGCTAGCCTGGGAAATGCCAGGTCCAGAACTCAAGGATGGCTTCTGTTGAATGTGTAGGGCTCTCATACCACTGTCGATCAAACCACAAGTTGAGCCATCATTAGGGGATACATCTGTGTTGGATGTAGCAATGCCCTCTATCCGCTTTTCCTTCCAATTTCTCATTTGTTTCTCTCTGGGCAGGGTCTGGCTCTACAGTCCAGGCTGGTCCTTAATACACTATGTAGCCCCAGGCTGGCCTCTAACTCACAGCAATCCTCCTGCCTCAGCCTCCCTACTGCTGGGATCACAGGCATTCACCACTATCCCTGGCTTATGTGGTGCTGGGGATCGAACCCAGGGCCTTGTACTTTCTAGGCAAGCGCTCAACCTGCTGAGCACCTGCCCGCTTGTTTGGTTTGGTTTGTGGTACTGAGGATCTAGCCCAGGACTGCACCCTGAGCTCATTATTTTTAATTTTCATTTTTTCGGCCCATTTTTTATTTTTGATTTTGAGTCGGTCTCACTAAATCTTTAACTTGCTCGTGTTAGGCTCCAACTTGTGATCAGCCTGTCTCAGCCTCTTAGAGAGCTGGACTTGCAGGCCTGTGCCACCAGGTCGGGCTCAACTGCCCACGTGAGTCTTTAATTTTTTCAGCTGCTTGTATATTCTTTTCCTCCTCCTCCTCCTCCTCTTCCTCCCTTCTCCTTCCTGTCCTGGGGATGGAACCAGGGCCCCACGCATACTCTCTGTCACTTAGCCCCACCCTGCCCCTGTTCTATACTCTAGATATTAGTCCTCCCCAAGCTTGCAAAAATCTTTTTTTCCCATTCTGATGGTTGTGTCTTCACTGTTTCTTGGGCTGTATAGAAGATTTTAACTTGACATGATCCCGTTTGTGGCTGTCGGTGTTATCTCCTGTGCAGCAGATGTCCGTGGAGAAGGTCCTGGCCTGGGTGTGTCCTCGAGGGCTTTCCTAACTTGTCCTCTGGCAGCTCTGGTGTTTCTGCTTCAACATCTAGATCTTTGATCCACTGTGATTGATTTGAGTACAACAAGCTGTGGCTCTAGTTCCATCCTTCTGTGTGTGGGTGCCTAGCTTTCCCAGCAGCACTTCTTAAAGATGCTGTCTTTTCCCCAATGTATTTTCGGGCCTTTTGTCAAAGTTCATAAGGCAGAGGATTGTCTCTGCATCCTCAGTCCTGTCCCATGGCCAGGTTCACCTGTCTGTCTCTTCTGTGCCAACATCGTGTGGTTTTTATCACTGACTGTCTCTGTCATATATCTTGATGTCCAAATATTGACGCACTTTCCCCCCATTTTATTGATATGTATATATGTGATACATAATTCTTACATTGAACTTGAGTATTTTGTGCACATATATATTGCATCAAAATTACAAATCCTTCCCCTCTCCCTTTTTTTCTTTTTTTTTTAAATTTGGGACTGGGTTATGCTAAATTGTCCCAGGTTAGGCCCAAACTTGCCATCATCCTGCTTCAGCCTACCATACTGCTGGGACTTCAGCCTATGCCACCTTCACCATCTTGCACTGAAATTTTAAAAATTAATTATGCAGATAGTCCCAGTTTACAATAAGTCAACTACCACTTTTCAATTTTACGATCCTGGGAAAGTCCCAACCTTCAGGAGAACGTGCTCTGATTGAATGCGCGTTGGCCCTCCTCCTTCTGTTCTGTGTCTTAGCATCTTTTTCATGTAGTTTTAGTCTCTGCACCTCATACCTGGTAATTCCTTTCCTTCCTACTTTCCTTAGTATGTACTTGCAATCCACCACAACTACCTGAAACTCAAGGATTTTGTGCACAAACAGACTTCACTCGCTTCCCCTTCCCTCCCTCTTCTCACACTCCTATGCATCCTCTCGTTCCCTGTCTCCCAACATTGCACCTGCTTGACGCTTACGCATTTGAACTCTGGGTTTCTCGTATTAGAGAGAGACCATGTGTTAGTTAATCTTCTGAATCTGGTTTATTTCACTAAGCATAATGGTTTCAAGTTGTATCCATTTTCCCACAAATGACTCAAATGTGTCTTTATGGCAGAGTAGTACTCCACTCTCTGTGTGTGTGTGTGTGTGTGTGTGTGTGTGTGTGTGTGTGTGTGTGTGTGTGTGTACACGCACATTTTCTTTATCTGTTGGTCCACTGATGGATATTTCAGCATGTTCCGTGGCTTAGCTGTTAGTTGTGCTGTTATCAACATGGGTGTGTGTGTATCTCTGTTGTATAGTGACTTTAACTCTTAGAAAAATATCTCAAAGAAGTATCACTGGGTCGTTCTGAATAATTTCTTTATAATTGATCTATCTTACTAATTCTTCTACTGGCATTTGTTTTGTTTGGTTGGTTGGTTGGTTGATTTTTAGGGGAGTTGAAATAGGGTCTCATTCTGTAGTCTATGCTGATCCTGAGCTCACTATGCAGCCCAGGCTGGCCTTAAACACATGACAATTCTCCTACCTCCATCTCCCAAGTGCTGGGATTACAGGTGCATGCCACCACACCCATCTTTTTGACCATTCCTTAATTTATTTTATTTATTGTTTTGTTTTGTTTTTGAGACAGGGTCTCGCTGTGCAACCCAGGCTGGTTCTCACTGTGGAGCCCAGGCTGGCCTTGAACTCACAGCAATCCTCCTGCCTCAGCCTCCTGGATCAGTTGATTTTTTAATGCCTCTAGTTTTCATGGATAAAGAGCTTCATTTGCTTCTTTTCATATTCTCTCTCTCTCTCTCTCTCTCTCTCTCTCTCTCTCTCTCTCTGTCTCTCTCTCTCTTCCTTTTTGAGCCAGGGTCTTGCTCTATAATCCAAATTGATCCTAAACTTACTATGTAGCCCAGGCCTCGAACTCAAACTCATGGCAGTCTTCCTGCCTCAGCCTCCCCGCTGCTGGGATCACAGGTGTGTACCACCACACCTGACTAATTTTTTTATATGGTGCTCGGGAATCAAACACAGGGGTTCATGTATAATAGGCCAGCACTTTCACCACTGAATCCCACTTCTTTTAATTTTCTTAGTGTCTTTTTCTTATGTTTTTATTACCATTTTTGTTTTTGGACTGAGGATAGAACCCAGAGACACATCCTTCGCCCTTGTTTTTTGCATCAGGATCATGCTAGCTGGGTCCAGGGTTACGGGACTGTAATCCTAGCATTCTGGTAGGCTGAGGCAGGAGGATCACAAGATTGAGCTCAACATGGGAAAATAAATGACTTAGCAAGATCCTGTCTCACAATCTAAAAGTGGGTTGGGGGTATAGCTCAGTGTGAATGAAGGTCCTGGGTCTGACCCCTGCCTCTTGATACCAGAGAGAGAGAGAGAGAGAGAGAGAGAGAGAGAGAGAGAGAGAGAGAGAGAGAGAGGGAGGGAGGGAGAGGAAGGGAGAGGGAGGGAGGAGATAGGCTCTTGCCAAGTCAGAAACACTCAGGCAGTGTGTAAAATAGGGTTCCTCCTACCTCAGCCTTCTGGAATGCTGGAATGACAGGCCTGCAGTACTGTGCTGCCCCCCCCCCCTTTGTATTCAGTTGGCCTTAATCCAGCTCGCTTGGGGTGTTTTCAGGGGTTATTCTCTTCTGTGACCTCCTGGCCTGTGCTAGCCACAGTCCCAGCTTCTCTCTGCCACCGCTGGCAAAGCTATTTCCTGTGTTCGTAATTTTATATGGGGCGCTCAACTTCAGGACTCTGAGTTCAGTTTTGTTCATTCTCTGAAAGCATTCTGTGTGGTGGACGCGGGGAGCATCCCCACTGAATGGTGTCATGTTGGCACTGCCTTCTGCCCCAGGAATCTCACCAAAAAAAAAAAAAAGACAAAATGGGTTTGTTTCTATTTTTGGCAAGTGGTTTTGGGGGTGGGGGGGTCATCCCCAGCCTTCCCCACTCCTACCTGGAGTCTTGTGCTGAGGATACAGTCCCTGACCCTCACCCTCACTGGAGGGACTGTGGGGGTAGCACTGAGGATGGAGCCCAGGACCTTCACACTAAACTACATCCTCAGCTCGTGTCCATTTTTGATACTGAGACAAGATCTCACTATGTTGCTAAATTGACCAGACGGGGCTCAAACTTGCAATTCTCCTGCCTCAGCCTCTAAGAGTGCTGGGATTACAGGCCTGCACCACCACACCTGGCAAGGAATTTTGAATGTTTGGACAACACCCCAAAGGAGGAATGGCTCAGGAATGCCTAGCAAGCGCTACATCAAGCACTACGTACCCGCGTTCGACTCCCCAGCACCACATAAGCATGAGTCCAAGGCCAGCCTGGGCTCCATAGCGAGTTCAGGACCAGCCTGGGCTGCAGAGCAAGACCTTGCCTGAAAATCCAAAAGCAAAGACCTGAAGCTATAGCTCAGTGTGAAAGCCTTGGGTTCAACCCCTAGTGCCTCAAAAAGGAAAAAGAAGGGAGACTCGCCTATCTCCAGAGGAAAAGAAAGAAAATTGAGGAAGCTTGGCAAAGTACACGGCACTGCCCACCCGCTTTCCTCAGGCTGCTCTGACCTTTCGTCAAGTGCAGCTCTATGTTGCCGGAGGCACAGCTTTACACCTGCTTTTCCCACTTGGCCAGGATGTCGGGGTGCTCAGCTGCCCCCACAAAATACTACAGAGCAGTGGCTGAACCAACAGAGGCGGATGTGCTCCTAGCCGCGGGGGCTGGAGGCCCAAGCTCGGGGTCTGGGGGGTGCTCTGCTGGGTGTGTTCACGTGGTTGGAAGAGGGAAGGACCTCTTGTGTCTCTTTTTTCCTTCTGTGCCTGGAGGCTGAAGCCAGGACCTTCACTCTGAGCTGTGTCCCCAGCTTCTTTTCATGTTTTTATTTTAAGACATTGTCTCTCTAAATTGCCTGGGCTCAAATTAGCTATCCTCCTGCCTCAGCCTCCCGGAGTGCTGACATTACAGCTCCTGTGCCACTGGGCCTGGCTGTCTCTTCTTAGAAGGACATGATCCCACCAGGAGGCCCCACCATGACCTCATCTGCCCCAGTCACTTCCCAAGTCACTGTCTCCAGTACCAGTACCCTGGGGATCAGGGTGCCAACCGTGAATCTGGGAGAGAGGCTCCACTCAGCCGACAGCAGGCAGACTTCCCTGACACTGCTGTCTGGGCTGGGAAGCCAGTGTGCGGTCCCTGCGAGAATGGGGTCACCAGTCGCCATTCTTCTGGGACCAAGGCCACCCCTGCAGGCAGACGCGGAGCTGGGGAGGGCACTGAGGCCCACACAGCAGCCTCCGAGTGGGTGGGCTGGGGAGGGCACTGAGCATTCACCGGAGAGGAGGCCCGAGTTACCGCATCCTCAGCTCTCGGCCCTTTCCCTGCCACACAGGTCGTCATGACAGGAATAGAGCTGACCTCGCCAGTCACTTTCCACCTTCGGGCTGGCTCGGGGCCCGTGTTCCTCAGTGGCCAGGAATGTTATGGTAAGTCCCAGCTTGGACCTGGGAAAGGGCTGGAGGGTGGGGCCAAGCATAGGACTAGGGACATACTAGGTACTCAGACACTTGCGGGATTTTTGAATTTGTGGACAAAATCCTCAAAGGCCAGCTGATTGCCAGTAGCCTCGACTGGAAAGCGATGGCCCCTTCTGCCTCACCTCCCCACCATGTCCTCTGTGACCCCAGGCCCTTGCCTGGTACTTGAGCCTGGAGCTCTCCTTAATGTCCTCTGCAGAGCAGTTGGAGGGAGAAATGGCACCTTCAGAGCCAGACCCTGTGGCGCAGAGTCTGAGGCAGGAGGATTGCAAATTTGAACCCAGGCAGGGCAATTAGCAACTTAGCGAGACCCTACCCAAAATCAAAAATAAGTGTTTCTGGGACAGCGGGGTTAGCTCAGTGGCTAAAGGACCTGTCTAGCATGCAGAAGACCCTGAGTTCGTTTCCCCAGCACCACATAAAAAATGAACCAGGCATGGTGGCGCACACCTGTGATCTCAATACTTGGGAGGCTGAGGCAGGAGGATTGCTATGAGTTTGAGTCCAGCCTGGGCTACAGTGAGTTTAGAAGCAGGCTGGAAAACAGAACAAGACCCTATCTCCAAATAAGATAAAATTAATTTGATTTAATTTAAAAAGCAAGTGCTTCCTGTGATCATTTTTAACAAAACACCTAGTATTCTGGAGCACTTCAAGCATTGGCTGCTACAGTAAAGATGTGGACCACAGCAACTTGGCATAATGTTGTCCCCTCCAGTCCCCCTCTGCCTGGCCTCTGCACTGTGTGTCTGTTTCACTGGGGTACTCTCCTGCTTGGGAAACCTTGGCACGTCCCACTTCCCTTGGCACGAGGTCTAAATTAGCTGCCTGGTTTATGTTCTTCCCGTCTTAGTTTGTTTTGTGTTGCTATAACGCAATACCTGAGGTGTGGGGTCCTTTACCAAGAAATGAGGTTTATTTGAGTCGCAGTGCCGGTGGCCACAAGGCCTAAACAGCATCTGCCAAGAGCCCCTGGCTGCACCACAATATGGCAAAAAGGGTGTGTACAACAGCGCAGCTGAGAAAAGATTTATCTATTTGTTTGTTTACATTTGTGGCATTAGGATCGAGCCCAGGGCCTTCACAGTGAACGGGTAAGTCATGACACATTTTTTGTAGCAAACAGCTGGTGCACTAGTTGACCTTAAAGCACTTGGCTTGCAAGAGCAAGGCCCTGAGTTCAATTCCCCAGCACCACATAATGCTGGATTGGTGGTGCTCACCTATAAATCTAGCACATGGGAGGCTGAGGCAGGAGGATTGCCATGAGTCCAAGGCTAGCCTGGGCTCCATAGTGAGTTCAGAATCAGCCTGGGCTACAGAGCAAGATCCTGTCTCAAAAAAAATTCAGTCCTGGTCATTTTGATGTCAGTGCCACTCCTTGGTTAGGGAGGCCCACAAGGTTGATGATGACAAGGGCCACGTTCCACGACACGAGAGGCTGCAGAAACACTGAGCACCCGTCATGGAAGCGTCATGACCCCCTGAAGAAATTGGGGTACGTACGCAGGCTCAATGTTTGGGGTCCTCGTGAACTCAAAGGATTTCATTTGACAGCACGTATAAACATGTGCAATGTGCTTGTTAAACATGAGGAAAATGATCCTTCTCTGGAGTGACTGATAGCTGCTGATGAGAAGTGGATTGTTTACAACTGCATGGTGAGCCAAAAGCCATGGTCACGACAAGGTGACTCACCTCAGACACATTGAAAGCAGAGGCGCGTCAGAAGAAGAGTGCGCTCTCCGTGTGGTGGGATTTTAAAGATGTCATGTGTTTTGAGCTTCTACCAAGGAACCAAACAATCGATTCGAATGTGTATTGTCAGCCATTGGACAGTTTGAAAGAATCCATCCTCTAGAAATGTCCATTAGTCAGAAGAAAGTGTGTTCCTTCACAACATGGGACCACACACCCGTCAAAAGTTCCTGGAGCTCGGATGGGCCGTGTCCCCACACCCGCCACACGCCCGACCTATCCCGGCAGGCTTTCCCTTGTTCCACTCTCTTCAAAACTTGGGTGGTATGGCCTTCAATTCAGAGGAGGCTGTAAACCAGCACCTTGTTCAGTCTTTTGCTGATAAAAACAGGGAATTCTCCGGACAGGGAATTAAGTAGCTCACTGAAAGATAGCAAAGGCAGTGGAACAAAACGGGCAATGTATCATGGCTGGATCTTTTTCTTTATAGAAATAAGTGAACTTCAAAAACATTGACAAAGAAGTCATGACTTTTCAAACAAGCCAATACATCCCCAGCCCATTTTTTCTTCTTTCTTTTCTTTTCTTTCCTTTCCTTTCCTTTCCTTTCCTTTCCTTTCCTTTCCTTTCCTTTCCTTTATTTGAGACAGGGTCTCTCTCTGTAGCCCAGGCTGGTCCTGACTCACTGGTGTAGCCCAAGCTGGCCTTGGACTCAGGACAATTTGCCTGCGTCAGCCTCCAAGTGCTGGGATTACAGGCATGAGTCACCACACCCAGCTTTTTTCTGGGGTGCTGGGGAATCAACTTGGGTATTTAGCATTTACTAGGCAAGCACTTTAACCTCCGGCCCCTGGGCCCTGTCTCTTAACGGGCTCCACTCCCTCAGCACCATGCACTGGGGACCCCACTTTCAGCTCATGAACCTGTGGGGGACAAACCGGGGCACCTCCACTCCCCCACTGTGCCCACCTGTCTCAACCTGCTGCCCTGCCCTCTCTTACCACCCCCTGTGGGCTTTCCTGGATGCCCCGTCCCTGCTTTGTGGGAGACAGGTAGGCAGAAAGGGTGTGGCCCTTTACAGGCGCTAAGTGAATGCTTCACCTCCCACGTTAGGGTCCCAGCGTCCCGCCTGGAGCACGGGGGACAGACCTGTCCCCGAGCTCAGCAGCTCATTACTCCCCCACCCCTGCCTTGCCATCACAGAAACTTCAGACTCGACCTGCGAAGAGGAAGAGGCAGAAGAGGAGGCGGAAGAGGAGGAGGAGGATGATGACGACGAAGACACAGATGTGTCTCTAGAGGACACGCCTACCAAACAAGTCAAGAGGCTGGCACCCCTGAAGCTGGGGAGCATTGCCAAGGTGGGGAACAGAGCCAAGGGCAACCCGCAGAGGCACCTGGAGGAACTGGGCCCATGTCCTGCCTGCCACATGGTCCGGTGGTCCCACGGGGGCCTTTTGGGTGGGGCCTCGGGGCTGTTCTGGCCTGGGCTTCACCCAAACTCTTTTAATTACGTGGGTTTTGGTTCCCAGAAAAAGAAGCTGGAAAAAGAAGAGATGTCCATGAGGTAACTCATTCATCCATTATTTTATATTTTAATGTTTATGTTTTATTTTGATGGTTGTTTTTGTTTGTTTGTGATGAGGTCTCACTCTGTAGTCCAGGCTCGTCCTGAACTCACTATGTAGCCCCACTGGCCTCAAGAACACAAAATAATCCTTCTGCCTTAGACTCCTAAGTGCTGGGATTATAGGTGTGACCACGATACTAGTTTGTGTGGTGCTGGGGAATCAAACCCTGGACCTTGCATTTGATAGGCAAGCGCTCTAACTGCTGAGCTATGCCCCAGTCCCATGCCTTATTTTGAAACAGTCTCACTGACTCACTAAATTGCCAAGATTGGGCACAAACTCCTGCCTCAGCCTCCCAGACTGCTGGGATTATAGGCCTGCACCACCACACCAAGTTTAACTAAATTTTTTTAGTGTAGGGGCTTAGGGAGACCCTATCTCAAAAATTTTTTAAAAATACACACACATATATATATATATATATATATATATATATATATATATATATATATATCATATATATTTTTGAAGGCTGAGGTTGTAGCTTAGTCCAAAAGCCCTAGGTTCAAGCCTCAGTATTGGGGAAAAAATGGGACTGACATGTATAACACTAGAAAAAAACTATAAACACACACACAGAAATGGTAGCGCTGGAGGCTGGCATAACCATCTTGAAATGCATGAAAATGTTACCTTCCAACCCAATTCCATTTAAGGCAATTTCTTTCAAAGAATGAAGGGGGAAAGTTATATACATTAAGAAACTTCAGGCATTATCCAAGTATTAGTTAAAGAAAAAAGGAAACATTTCACCATTCCAAATGTCTATCAACAAACCAGTTTACTAAGCACTGTCCTATCTGGTATCTTTTTTCGGGGTAATGCTGAGTGCTGGAATGTCACGTGATGCTTGGAAGCATATGGTGACCTAGAGGTCATCCTGACAGCTAAAAGAACAGGATATTAAGTCATTTTCATTTTAGGTCACATTTTTTTTTAAGACAGTCCCACTCTATAGTCGAGGCTGGCCTTGAACTTATGGCAATCCTCCTGTCTCAGTGGGATTATAAGCATATACCACCATACCCAGCCATTCACATATTTTAGAAATAGCCTGGAGCTGGAGGAATAACACAGTGGTTAGAGCACCTGCCTAGCAAGCACAAGGTCCTGAGTTCAATTCCTCAGCACCATATAAACTGAGCACAGTGGCACACGCCTCTAATTCCATCACTAGGGAGGCTGAGGCAGAAGGATTGCTATGAGTTCATGCCAGCCTGGGTGACACCCTGTCTCAAAAAAAAAGAGTATGTCTAAAGAGAATTTGCTGCCATTTTTTTGGTTTTGATTTTGAGACAAGGTCTAAGTCAATAAATAAAATACCCAGGCTGGGCTTGAATTTGCAACCTACCTGCCTCAGCCTCCCAGGTTGCTGGGATTATAGGCCTGCACCACCAGGCCTGTCTAAGAAAATGTAAATTTATTTTCTTGTTTGTGCTGTATTATGTGCATTGTGGCTACATTACTCTTATAATAAAAAAGATGCTGTGGTAAATAAAAGATAGTGGGGGGAAGCCTAGGAAGAAAAAAGTATGCACTGTGTGAAAAGACAGCTGCAGGACTGGGGTGTGGTCAGTGGTAGAGGACTCACCCAGCCCGGGCAAAACCGGGCTCGCTCCCTCGAGCTGGAGGTGAAGAGGCAAACCAGGCATACTGGCCCAGGCCTGTAATCTCATTACCCTGGAAGGCTGAGGCAGGACAATCACAAGCTTGAGCCCAGCCTGAGCAATTGAGCACTTTAGCGAGATCCTATCTCAAAATCAAAACTCAAAATACCAAGCCCAGTATTTCAGGCCTATAATCCCAGCACTCTGGGCAGTTTGAGGCAGGAGGATGACGCCCCCAGCTTGGGCAACTTGGCATTGTAGTGAGACCCTGTCACAAAATCAGAAATTTTAAAAGGCACTGGGGATGTAGCTCATGGCAAAGGCCCTGGGTTGGATCCCTCGTAGGAGGCCGGTGGAGGTAGGGGGTGCTGGGATGCAGGTTAGTGTGAAATTCCCAAGCTGATCTCCAGTACTACAAAAATTAATCGACTTAAAATTTTAAGAAAGAGCAGCTTTGGTAGCGACAGGTGAGCCCACAACTTGCACCTGTCGGGATGGTCCCTGCCGCCCTAGACTGGCGCAGCCGCGCCCCCTGCTGGCACTGGGCGGCCCTGGCCCCTGGCATCAGCGGAGCTCTCTGTCTTGCCCACCTGTTAGGTCCGATGTCCGAGACAAGAGCCCTGGGAAAAAGGTGCGTGCAAGAGGCGGGGCCGCCCGGTGCGCAGGGGCTCGGGGTGGCGTGGTCTCTGCAGAAGGCCAGGCGACGGGCGCTCCCTGTCTCCGCAGGGCAAGTCCACCATCAGGCCGAAGAAGCTGGGGTCCAAGAAATGAGCCAGTGATGGCCGCGCCACCGCGCGCTGGTGCCCCTGTCCTGAGTGCAAGCGTGGCCGGGCGGCCTGCGCCCACCCCGCGTCGAGGTCCTGGGGAGAAGAGCCGAGTGCAATAAAAGTTTGCTTTGCCCTGCTGGGTCCTGCTGTTCCCCAGCACCGCCTCCCCGCCGCGCCGGCCCGTGCTCCCAGCAGACGGCGCCCGCGAGCCAGCACGGCCGCGCCCAGCCGGACCTGAGCCGCCCGCCTCCTCCCCGGCATCCGGGCTCGCGCTGGCTCGGCCCTCCGGCCCCTTGGCCGGTCTGTCTGACCCTCTCTGGGCATGATCGGGTCCACCTGCTCCTGCTGCCTTGGCCCTAGGACGCCAGGTGCAAGCCTTCTAACTCTGCCCTGCAGCACTGTTGGGGCCTTTGGGGAACTGGCCCTAATAGGCGCTTTTTTTTTTTTTTTTTTTTTGTAACCGGGGCTCTAACCCAGGACCTTGGCACTGATCTATATTCTCAGCCCCCTCCCCTATTCCTTTTTTTGAGACAGGGTCTTATTTTGTGGTCCAGGGTGGTCCTCTGATCCTGAATTATGTAGCCAGCCCACCACAAAGGAACAGCAGTCCTCTTGCCTCTGCTGCCCAAGTGCTGGGATTATAGGCATGTACCCCCGCGCCTAGCTAAAAAAAAAAAAATAATAATAATAATGTGGTGTCAAGCAATCCAACCCCAATGCCTTGCACATGCCAGGCAAGTGTGGGAACTGCTGACCATACTCCCCATTTTTTATTTATTTTCACTTTGAGACAGTCTCACTAAGTTGCTAAATTGCCTATGGCAGACTTAAAGTTGCAATCCTCCTGCCTCAGCCTCCCAGAGTGCTAGGATTACGGGTGCGTGCCACCATGGCAGCTGTGGTGCCAAAGCATCTGACGACTCTGCTGTGGCAGGAGAGAGAGGTGGGCCAGCGCACCGGAAGGCCTACGAGAGGGCAGGAGTTAGGATGACGTCCCCTGAGTCACTTCTGGCGTCCTACAGCCGTGCACCACCAACACTTGTTTCTGTCCCCAGACTAGAGCCAGGGAGTTCCCACACGGATCCACACTCACAGGATAAACTGCTCCTCACCTGGTGGCCATCCCCGTGGGCAGTAGGGATCAAGTGTCCCTGCCAGGTCGCCCTTTGTCCCCTGCCCCAGCACTCCAGTACTTCCACAGGAAAGGGGTGGGCAGGAGCCGGTCCACAGGTGGGCTCTGTGTTTGCAGCACCTGGGCTGAGAAAAGAGGCAGGCGCCAGACAGCCCCAGTTGGGGGTGTTGAACTTGGCACTAGGGGGTGGGGTTAGCTCCCCTTCCCTTCCCACCTCCTGCAGCCTCTCCCGTGAGCACGCTAATGAGCCCTACCTCCTCCTGTCCCCAGCTCACTGGGCCTGGAAGAAAGTCTGCCCAAGTGCCAAAGCTTAAGTGTATTGACTCTGAACCTTAGAGTTTGCCCCATTCTTGAAGCACTTGCTCGCTTCTTTTCAATTAATCCTTTTTTTGATTGGCATACATTTGTGATACATAAACTTCATACTTTTTTTGAGATAGAGTTTCACTCTGTAGTCCAGGCTGGTTCTGAACTCACTGTGGAGCCCAGGCTGGCCTCAAACTCATAGCAATCCTCCTGCTCAGCCTCCTGAGTGCTGGGATTACAGGTATACACCACCACACCCAGTTTATGTGGTGCTCAAGAGTTGAACTCAAGACCTTACACTTGCTAGGCAAGCACTCTAACCACTGTGTGATTCCTCCAGCCACAAACTTTATACTTTTCAATGTGTGTGAGGTACTGGGGATGGAACTCAGGGCCTTTTCACTGAGCCTTCACATCCCCAGCCCACTTTGATTTTTGGTTTTTGCAACAGGGTCTTAATCGCTAAGTTGCCCAGGCTGGGGTCAAACTTGTGATCTTCCTGCGTCAGCCTCCCAGAGTGCAATGATTATAGGCCTGTGCCACTTGGTCCAGCTGCATACTTTTCAATCAGTACTATATCTCAATTGACCTTCATGGTGACAGTTTTGACAGCATCTGAAGTAGCCGGTTCCTTTTTAAAAACTGGCTGTACCTCAGCATCCTCACAGGCTGTGTGACCTATGGCAAGTCTTGACCCTTAGTGAGGATGCTACAGCCAGAGCTCAGGCCCACAGGGCTTCTGCTTCCTGTGCTGCTTCCCCACCTCTGGCCTACCACTGCCACTCCCTGGGGACAAAGGAGCAAAGCCATTTGGAAAGCCAGGCCTGCAGGTACTCAATGGGACAGACAAGGAATCAAAAATAGCTCACCTGTGACCCAGGCCACCCCGCCATGCCCCAGAGCCCCTCAGTACCTGTCCTTGGCGGATCCCCAAGGCTTTCATGGCTGGCATCTGTTACTATGGAGACACAGGCTGGGCTGAGGTCTGGCCCTGTCCAATGGGGCCAGACGCTCAGGCTCAGAGGTCCTGGGCAGTTCCCACTGTCCCCCACACCTGCCTTCCACCCTCAGCGGACACCAGGAAACCCCTGAGCCTGAGCTGTCCCTTCCTTTGTCTGTGGCTCCACCTGACCATGGGGATTAAGGTCTCCTGGAGGTGGCCTTTAACACTCTGCCTGGAAGCCCCCCCGGGATGTGAGGGCAAAGGTTTCCCAAAACCAGACCTGGAGGTGTGGGCCTATAATCCCAGCACTGGGAGGCTGAGGCAGGAGGAGAACAGGTTGCAGCTCAGGCTGAGCAGCCGGGCAACTTAGTGAGATCCTGTCTCGATAACAAAAATAAAAATGGGCTGGGGATGTTTCTCAGTGTGAAGGCTGTGGGGGGTTCCATTAAGTAGCACCAAAAAAAAAAAAAAAGTTTGCCATTGCTGGATTGCATTGGGGAAGTTTTTCCTGAATGATGCAGGCCTCAAAGGCAGGAAGAATGTGGAGATGGAGCCCTGCGGGGCCTCAACACCGACTGAGGGGGGCCGGGGTGGGGGGTGCTGGGCCAGCGGGTGTGTTTAGAGTGCAGCAGAGCCTGTGCTAGCATTTGGTCACCCGGCCCCTTGTCCCTGCCCTGCCGCGAAGCCCGCTGTGGACGAGGGTTGGCCACCTGCCCTCTGGGTCTCATCCACCTGTAGCTCTAAGAACCCATCCACTCTCTCTCGCCATTCTGTGAGCTTGGTTCTAAAACCCCCTCCTCGGTTCCTTGGGGCGGGGAGTCACACCCCCGTCCCCAAACCAGCCCAGCTCAGACAGCCAAGGTGGCAAGTCCCCTGCAGAGCTGGACAGAGCCCCTGAGGGGTGGGTTTGGCTGGAGTGCGCCTGCCCCGCCAGGGTGACAGACCGGGGTGTGGATTGCCAGAGCTCAGGAAGGTGGGAGGAGCCGTGAAGGTGAGAATTTGACCCTCTGGCCCAGCCACCCAGGTAACTAAGTCGTATGGCAGTTCCCGTCCTGGGGACCCGAAACCCCAGGGAGCCAGAGCCAAGAGCCCCTAAGCACACCCTCCCACTATCCCCACCGTCTGCCGCCCGCCCGTAGGACAGGACCAACAGAGACCCCTATGGCCAACTTCCAGGGCTCGGTTGTCAACATCGGGGAGGCGTGGCCAAACATCCAGCGAGGCCTGAGGACATTACCTACCGGTGTGCCTCAGTTTCCCCGTTTGCGAACCGCCGCCACCCCTGATTCAGTGCAGAGCAATGTGGGCTGGGGGAGGCGGCTGGACCTAGGCAGCGACGGGGGCAGAGGACAGTGGCTGGGGCCGGGTCTCACCCGAAAGTCCTGAGCACATTACAGATTTGGGGGTTTGTATGGACCCCCAACACCCCGGGGCATGACTGTGCCCATTTCTCAGAGGAGACTGCGGAGGCCTGGGCAGAAGGGGCTTAGGCCAGCGGGTGCTACTCTGTGGGTCTCCCACCTCAGGCCAGTTTGGGCGACTCCGGAGGGGTCCCAAGGCTCCTCCCTCCCCACCTCTGACCCAAACCTGTTGCACCCACAATTAGTACTGGAGGCAGACGACCTTAACCCCTCCTTCCCAGGGACCGGGGGCGAGGCGAGGCAGCAGCCACTCTGGCCAAGCCCACCCCTGCCCCCTGGGGGGAGGCGCCTCCTTTTAAGGCTGCCTCTGGGAACTCCCACCCCAGCCAGAACCTGCGACCCCGGCCGGCTCGGCACCTGCGGCTCAGCCTGGGGGACATGGGGCGCCGAGCCTGAGGGTGGGAGCCTCCGACCCTGCGAGGGGGGCGTCTTCCCTGCCTGCCCGCTGGCCACACGCCCCGTACCGGGTCCACACCGGGTCTGCCAAGTCCGTGAGGGCCGCGGATAAAGCGGCAGCCGAGGGGACCCGCCTCCCGCCCGGTGGAGCGCCTGCAGCTCCATCCCCTGCACCCCGCAGCCAACAGCAGCCGCGGTGGCCCGGAAGGTGACCGGGAAGGTGGCCACCTCGCGCCTCAGTCTACCAGTTACGCCCGCCTCCTCCCTCTTCTCCCCCCTCCCCGAAAACCGCTGGCTGGGAGAGACGTTGGCCTCTCTGGGACTCTATCCCGGGCCTGTCCACATCTGCTCCTGAGTTTGGGGTGCAGAGGGGACACCCGCCCCAAGAAGTCTCGCCAGCGATGGGATCTGCCCGCCTGCTGCCCAGCCTCACTCTGTAAGTGCGCGGCCTCGGGCCGGAGCCAGGGGCAGGTCCCGGGGGCGGCGGGGAGGGCCTAGGGGTGCCCGGGCTGGCCTCTGCGCCCACACCTGGGTCTGCCTCGTCTTCCCATACAGGTGCTTGCAGCTGCTGGTTCTCTGCTGTCAGGCACAGGTAGGCGCCACCCCTCGCCCTGCTCTGCCTCATCCTTCCGGGGAGGGAAGGTGGGTCTCTCAGGCCGGGAGGATGGGTGACCAGGGGGCTGGAGATGGCACTGTGGCGGTCACGGTCTGACGGAGGTTGCCATCTCAGGCCCCCTCTGACTGTCTTCTCTGCTCTCCCTGGGTCCCCGCTTCTCTCTCTCTTTTTCCCCCCTTCCTTATTTATTTTATTTTATTTTATTTTATTTTATTTTATTTTATTTTATTTTATTTTTGAGACAGGGTCTTGCTCTGCAGTCTGGCAGTCCAGGCTGGCCCTGAACTCACTCTATACCCCAGGCTAGCCTTGAACCCACCCCACGGCAGTACTCCTGCCGCAGCCTCCCCCTCCCATTACGGGCATGCATCCCCACACACCCTTGATGCGGTGCTGTGGAATCAAATTCAGAGTCTTGTGCTTGCTGGACGAGCTCTAACCACTGTGCTATTCCTCCAGCCCCATCCTTGTTTTTGGATTTTCTTTGTGGTATTGGAGGTCGAGCCCACCCAAGACTTAACACTGAGCTCCAGAGCCTGTTCTGTAAGTGTGATTTTTGAGACAGGGTCTTGCAAGATTGCTAAGGTGCACAGGCCGGGCTGGCATTTGTGATCCTCCTGCCTCAGCCTCCTAGAGTTCTGGGATTGCAGGCCTGTGCCATTGGGCCTGACTCCCACTTCCTTTTTCATCTCTGGGAACTGGGCTCCCCGGGATAAGTGCAGGGTCACTGCAGACCAGGGGCAGCTGGAAGCAGGCAGAGGCCGTGGCCCTGTGAGGCTCATGCCTGCCTGCAGGCACCTGCAGGGACAGCCTTGGCTGCAACCACCCCTCTCTCTCCATTTGGATGTTTGAGTGTTGTGACAAGGGGCTCCTGGGTACACTTGGAACGTCCAGCCAGGTCAGGATGACTCGCTACCTATATAACCTATATAGGACAGTGAGGTCAAACCCAAAGGGGTTAGTTCGGGGCAGGATTCAGTTTGCTTCTCCAAACTTCCCCCAACCCCAGGCTGCCCTCCGCCTCCCCCCACGCACACCTCCCACCCCCAAGACTCAGCCCCCCGCGTGAGCGAGGCTCCGTCCCTTTTTTGTGATCTTCCATAAAAGTGCAGCTATTAAAATGCACTGGTCCAGAACCGCGCCGGGGAGTGATGGTCTGGCTTTCCCAGGCCAGAGGCCTGCATCTCTTCCTCACCAGTGGGGACTTTTTTTGAAGGTAAATGCCTTTTCTCCGGGAGAGGGAGAGGGCTGCCTTTGAAGCAGTGGGGGGGTGGGAGTGAGAGACACCCCCCTTTTCCTTCCCCCTTGTGCTCGAGCCCCGCTCCGGTGGGGCGGGGGCTGGGGGTGGGCCCAACCTGTTCTGGAAGGGGAATTAGCACAATGGTGCGCCTGGCCGGGGCGTTTATGGCCTGCCTGAGGCCCCATTCAGGACTCCGGGAAGGTGGCACGGCTGTCCTTTCCCCCTTGAAGTGCCCCCTCACCCCCGTGGGCGGGGAGGGGGGCAGCAGGCTGAGCCACAGCCATGCTTGAGGGGCCGTCTGACAAGCAGCTGTCTGCAGTGGTGGAAGGGGAGGTCCCCCCGCAGCGGGAACTTGAAAGGGACAGGCGAGGTCCCGTGGGGAGAGGGACTTGCTGTGGGCTGGGGGGGGGGGCGTGGGCTGCTTTTGTGAAAGGCTTGAAGGGGGACAAGGAGAGGAGGGGCTTTCGGGGGGGGCCCTCTGTGCCCCTGACCTGGAATAGAGTGCCAGGAGGCTGCCCGCCAAGAGGGGCGGACAGGCTGAACCTGGGCCAGGATGCCTGGGCTGGGGCAGGCAGGACCCCACCCCTGGCTTGGAGGCCACAAGGGCCAGGCTGGCAAGCCCCCCACCCCAGATGCTGCTCCCTCCCATAGCACTCCCAGCCAAGGGGCAGGTGGTTGCGGGGCTGGACAGTGACATCGAAGGGTTAACCAGAGCAGGTGGAACCTAGGGCCTTCTTCACCTCTCCTGCTTTGCAGGTGATGTTTCCCCGCCCCTCTCCCAGGACAGCAGCCCCTGGCAGATGCCAAGGCTGGAGCTGGCTCTGTCCAGATGGCTGGGTCTGAGGCTGGGATAAAGATGGCATTAGGGATTGGGGACAGGCTGTCCCTGTTCAGGGCAACAGGATCCAGTGGGCATTGGGCATCTTGCAGGAAAGAGAGGACAGGAGGGATGTGTCACTCCTGCTACTAAGGGGCAAAGGGACCCCAGCGTGGAGGTGGCACTGGACCTAGCTTCCTACAGCACTTGGGTGGAAATGGCTCTGTCCCCACCCTGCGGAGCAAGCCAGCAGGCAGCGACAACCCTACTGGCCAGAGCCTGTGACACTGTGGCACAGGTGGGCGGGTGGCTCTGAGACTCAGCAGCCTTTAGTCCCAGAGGTAGCACCGCCCTGCTGCCTCTACCTCCCTCCCTAGGGAGGCCTCCCCGCCTGGAGAGCCCAGAGAGCTGTGCAAGAGGGAAGGGGATCAAGAGGAAACCCGCTTCTCCCGGGACCCTGGCTCTCCTGGGTGAGGCGCAGCAGGACGGTGAAGAAATGTTGGGAGCTGGGGATGTTGCTCAGTGGTTAGTGTTTGCCTAGCACACACGAGCCCTTGATTCCACCCCCAGAGGCACATAAAAATTAGGCAGGTGTGGTGACACACACCTATAATCCCAGAGGCTGAGTCAGGAGGATTGCCATGAGATCTGCCTCAAAAACACAAAAAATTTAAAAAACAAAAAGATAAATAAAATAAAAAATGCAGGGGAGTGTATCAAAAGAAAAACAAGAGACAGGAGAGAAAGAGAACAGAAAGAAAGGAAGGCTTACAGAGCGGGCCTGGGGGTGGCACAGGCCTGTGACCTCTGCAAATTTGGGCCAACTTGGGCAATTGTAGCAATTTAGTGAAACTATCTCAAAATCCAAAATAAAAATAGACTAGGAATGTAGCTCAGTTTGAAGGCTCTGAGCTCCATTCCTAGTACCACAAAAATAAAAATAATGTTTATAGGACCCTAAAGAATAAGGGGAGGGACCTAAGAAACCCCAAAATGGTCTCCATTGACCCTGACTCAGAGGACCAAACAGACCATCTGTTCTGTGTGTGAGAGCTGGGGCTGAGACCTTTCAACATCAAGGGGAAGGTCCAGGAGAAATGTGGTTGCCCTGGCTAAGGGCGTGAGGAACCCAGAGGCAGGTTCCGTCCCTGGTGAGCTGTGTGCCTCCTCTGTACCCCTCCTTAGAACCTAAGGGAAGAGCCAGACCTGGTGGCACAGGCAATAATCCCAGCACCCTGGGAGGCTGAGGCAGGAAGATTGCAAATTAAAGCCTAGGCAATTTAGTGAGGCTCTGCCTCAAAATCAAAAAATGGGCTAGGGATGTAGCTCAGTGAAAAGGCCCTGGGTTGGAGCTCCAGTATCACAAAAAAGGAGAGGCTGGGGGCTGTACCTCAGCCGTTACAGTGCTTGCCTAATAAGCACAAGGCCCTGGGTTCAATTCTCCAGCACCACCTAAGTTGGGCGTAGTGGCTCACACCTGAAATCCTGGCACTCGGGAGGCTGACAGGAGGAAATGGAAACTTCCCTGACCTGCTTGAGCTACATAGTGAGTTCAGGGCCAGGAAAGACTATAAGGCAAGAGTCTGTCTCAAAGGAAGGAAGGAAGAAAAGGAAGGAAGGAAAGAAGGACATGGAAGCAAGACATCACAGCCTCACAATTTCAAAGGTTCTTTCCAGGTTCCTCAAGTTAAGACTCCAGGTGTGAGCTCTATCGCTACTTTTCTAAACCAGGGCTGTCACAAAACCCCCACACCAGAGTGGACACAGAGCCCAGGGTTCGTGACTGACTCAGGACACAGCAGAACCACATGTGGCCTTCCCCATGGCCTTCCCCTTGCGCCACCAAGGCCTGCCCTGCTGTGCTCCCCTTCTCCCCTTCCCCCACAGATCAGTGGTGGTGTCACCCAAAGCAAATTGACACTATTTTTCCCTTGCTAACCGCAAAGGGGGAGAATCACCCGTCTCCTAATTTTAACCAGTACGTGAGGGACCAGGGCGCCATGACCGACCAGCTGAGCAGGCGACAGATCCGCGAGTACCAGCTCTACAGCCGGACCAGCGGCAAGCACGTGCAGGTCACCGGGCGTCGCATCTCCGCCACCGCCGAGGAAGGCAACAAGTTTGGTGAGGCCTGATCCATGCCCAGAACCCCCGGGGTCAGGGGGGGAGGCCGTGGGGGAGGGCCCCCAAGAACCCACGAGCAGCAGGCCTGGTGGTTCCTTGTCCCTCTGGCCTGCGCTTGGAGGTCACATCGGTTGCAGGGCCTCTGCCAGCCCTGACAGACAGGCCCTTCACTCCTTCCCACCATAGCTAAGCTCATAGTGGAGACAGACACTTTCGGCAGCCGGGTGCGCATCAAGGGGGCAGAGAGCGAGAAGTACATCTGCATGAACAAGAAGGGCAAGCTCATCGCCAAGGTGAGGCCCAGGGCATTGTGGGGGATGCTGTGGCGCCATAGGGTGGGACAAGGCAGGCCGCAGCACCCCCAAAACCAGGGGCCTCCTCAGGACCACAACTGCTTATTCTCTTCTCAGACCACCCCTTCCAGGGTTTCTGTGTGTGCGCATAGACATATACATACACGTCTGTCCAAGGGAGTTCTAACCTATGGCCTTTGAGCTAAGCTAAATCTCCAGCCATTTTTTTACTTTTGATTTTGAAACAGAACCTCACCAAGTTGTTGATTTGCCCAGGATAGAACTCCAACTTTTCTACTCCTGCCTCAGCCTCCTAGAGTACTAAGATTTATAGGCCTGTTACCCCCAAGACCCAGCTTGATTTCTCTACTTGAGTGAGTCTCTAATACTGTCTTAATTTTCTGAAAGGACTGGCTGATCCCCAAGGATTCCTGCTTCTGCAGTCCACACTGGTCCTGAACTCACGCAGTAGCTCAGGCTGGCCTCCAACACAAACCAGTCCGCCTGCCTCAGCCTCCCGAGTGCTGGGACTACAGGCATGCACCACCACACCCACCTTTGGTTCTGGTTTTTGTCTGTATTTTGGTACTGTGGACTAAGCACAGTGCTTGCATACTGAGCTACATCCCCTACCCATTTTTTGATTTCTAAAACAGAGCCTTGCTAAGTTGCTAGGTTGTCCAGGTTGGGCAGGAGGTTGTGATCCTCGTGCCTCAGCCTCTCCGAGTGCTGAGACTACAGGCCTTTGGCACTGGGTCCCAGTGACCTTTCCCTAGCAATCAGTAAGAGTTCTAGCACTGAGGAGATGTAGCAGCGCCTGTGCAGAGAGCTAAGGGGCTAATAAGAGTTAGAAGTTGGGCCAGGGGCAATAAAAAGAGCCAGGAAAGTAGAATGGGAATGCTGGGAATACTCATTGGTAGAGCATTTACCTAGCATGCAGGGGGCCCTGGATTCAATCTCCAGTTCTACAGAAAACACGGAGAGAGAGAGATGGTCCTACCCCCCATAAACCTGGGAAATCTTGTGGTTAAGGCTGAGTCAGGAGGACTGCAAATTTGAGCTCACCCTGAGAAATGTAGAGATTTAGCAGGACCCTATCTCAAAATAAAAATAAGGGGGCCTGGAAGAATAGCACAGAAGTTGGCACTTGCCTAGTCAGCACAAGGCCCTGAGTTTGATTCCTCAGCACCACATAAACTGGGTGTGGTGGCGCATACCTGTAATCCCAGCTCTTGGGAGACTGAGGCAGGAGGATTGCCTTGAGGTCAAGGCTAGTCTGGACAACAAAGTAATTTCAGGACCAGCTGGTTTATAGAGTGAGACTCTGTCTGAAAATAAACAAACAAATAAATGAAAAATAAGGGCTGGAGGATGTAGTTCCATATGCTCAATTCCCCAGGACTGCTAAATAAATATACTGGGTGTGGTGATGCACTCCTATAATCCCAGCACTGGACTACAGAGCGAGACCCTGTCTCAAAACTAAATAAATGAGCTACTCCCAAGTTCAGTGGCAGCTGGGGGCTCCAACTAGCAAGCTCCCTTGCAGCACCCGCTGGCAGATCCTTTCCTGTGGCGGCCCCGCCTGGTGGCGAGGGTAACCATCCTACCTTTGGAATCACACACTTCTGGCTTTCAATTCTGCCTGTTGCTCCCCAGTTAAGCTCAGGCTGAAAAGGGGGCCCAGGGTCAAAGGACCTGCTGTTTGACATCCTCCTGCCTTGTTCCCTGCACAGCTCAGCATCCCTCACGCGGCCTGCTTGAGAGTTCCCACATACCTGGGCCCTGGAGCACAAAACTGTGTATTACCTTGATTTTTGGCTATGTATCAGGAAACTGAGGCTCAGTGGTTAAATACCTTTGCTCAAGGGACAGAGCTGCCAGTCACCTCTGACTTTAAGCAGAGCCTGTTGATTTTCTGTTTTCTGCTGTCGCCCCACCTATTAATACAGGAACATACCCCCCTCACCCCCTCCTCCAGGCAGCTCCTTTTGCTCCCTGATTCCACTGGCCCTAAGGCCTGTAGCCTGAAAACTCACAGGGTCCAGCGGTCCCCAGCCACCACAATCTCCCACTCTCCCACCTTGAAAGGACCCAGCAACCTGGACAGAACTGAGAGCTGTGAGCAGAAGCCAAGACCCGCCTCTGTTAGCGTGCTCCTCCTATCAGGTTCTAATGCCGCTCGTGATCTGACAGGAGGCGGGGCTTCACTCTCTTCCCTTCTGCGGCTAATCCCCGTGGCAAAACTATCCTCCCACAACCTTCTGCTTATCAGGTACCCAGGCCTGGGATGCCTTCATCTAGGGTGCTATAAAGGTGGGCACTGCTCTAGGAGGATCACAACTTCCAACCCAACTTGGGCAATTTAGTAAGACTGCTTTCAAATCAAAACTGGGCTGGAGCAGCGTGAAGGCCCTGGGCTCCATCCCAGCACCACACCACACCACACCACACCACACACACACACACACACACACACACACACGCACGCACGCACGCACACACACACGCACGCACACACACACACACGCACGCTCGCACGCACGCACGCACGCGGTGAGTGGACAAACTCCCTTCCTTTCCCCCTTCCCCTGCAGCCCAGCGGGAAGAGCAAGGACTGCGTGTTCACGGAGATTGTGCTGGAGAACAACTACACGGCCTTCCAGAACGCCCGGCACGAGGGCTGGTTCATGGCCTTCACGCGGCAGGGCCGGCCCCGGCAGGCCTCCCGCAGCCGCCAGAACCAGCGAGAGGCCCACTTCATCAAGCGCCTCTACCAGGGCCAGCTGGCCTTCCCCAACCACGCCGACAGGCAGAAGCAGTTCGAGTTCGTGGGCTCGGCCCCCACCCGCAGGACCAAGCGCACCCGACCCCAGCCTGCCACGTAGTCTGGGGAGGCCGGCAGCTGCGGCCCTTCAGTGGCCTTCCCTTCCAGTCCACGCTGGGCTGGGGTGGAGGGAGGGAGCCGAACCCCCAAGGGCCCAGAGGACACGAAATGCCCAGTGGGGAGGGGACAGGACTGCTGCGCCCAGGTCGGGTGCCACATACTGGGATAGGCCCTTTTCCAGGGAGTGACCCTGGTCTCAAACTCCAGCCTCCGAGGCTGGCGATCTGAACAGTGGGCAGATCAGGAGTCTCCTCCCCGCCTTGCAGAGAGACACCATCTGGGTGTGGCTGACCTGGATTTCTTTTTGTTTCCTTTTTTTTTTTTTGGCATTGGGGTGGAGCCCGGGGCCTTCACACAGAATTCCATCCCCAGAGCATTTTTATTTTTGAGACACGGTCTCCCTACAGTGCCCAGGCTGCGCTTGAACGTGCGATCTTTCTGCCTCAGCCTCCCAGAGTGCTGGGATTCCAGGCCTGCGCCACGGAGCCTGGCTTTCCTCAAATCTTGTTCCCTGAATCGCTCAGTCTGCTCGCAGCAAAATAGTCGTGGCCATGTAGTAGGAAGGGATTTTTGGTTTTGTTTCAAAGAAAAAAAGAAAAGGTCGGGGCTGGGGGTATGCTAGGGGCCATACACGGCGGCGAGCCATTCGCATCTTCCAGGACCGGGCCTGCCCCGACCCCCACCCCCCAAGCGCCGGAATAAAACCATTTTCCTGCAAACGGGTGAACTGGAAACAAGGTGGCCGGTGCGAGAGGCGCAGGGAGGCGGCTCGGGCTGGCGGCGGGGCCGAGCCGCGTCCCGCAGGTGCATGCAGGGCCGGAGCCCGCGGCAGGTGGGCGGCCCGGGGCGTGCCCAGGCCCGGGGACGCGCGGCCCCTCCCGCCGCGGCCCGTGTCCTCGGCTCGCACGGATCGCCCGTGCTCCCTGCAGGGCCGAGGGCGCCCCAGCCCTAGGCGCGGCCGATCGGGACCGGGGCGGGGCGGGAGGGCGGGTGTCCAGCCGGGCCCGGGCCCGAGGCGCCGGCCGCAGCCACCTCGCGGGGAGTGAGATTGCTTTTTTCCGGTGAGGAGGGCCGGGCGGAGGAGGAGGGCTGGGCCGACGGAAGGGGGAGTGGGGGCGAGAATGCGTCCTCTTGTTCCCGCGGGTCCCCGCCAGGGGCGGGGGCCACACCTGAGGGCAGCGCTCGATTCGAGGCAGCGGGGGGAGGGGCGCGCCTCCGGTGGGTTTTCCCAGGGCCTGCAGGTGTGCCCGGGGCTGAGACTCCAGGCCATAAATCCGCCTTCCTCTGGACGCTGGCTTTTAATCTTCCCGGGGTGGGGGTGGGGTCCTTCCTACCCCAAGCCCCCTCCCCCGGCCTCAGTTTCCCCTCACTCCCTCCTCTGCCCGAGAAAACCGTGCGAGGGAGAATTACGGAGACGGAAGAACAGACACAAAATCAACACTTTCTCCCACGTTCCCCCCACATGGCCTAAAAGTGAGAAGGGAAAGTTTTGGAGGGGCTGCTTGGGTCCCCAGGGGAGGTAAGCGGGCAGAGACCGCCCAGGGGCGGCTGGGACGCGGCGGCCCGGAGGGAGGCCCCTGCGGCGGCGGGGGGACATTCTCTCTCCGGCTTGTCATAATTGCTTTTCACCAGGTTGCTTTTTTTCTCTTCCCCCTATCACAAAGAACCTTAATCCCGGAGAAGACCGCGGGACGCTGGCCGCGCCGGGGGCAGTTTCTGGGGTGTGTAGGGCGGGTGGTCTGGAGCCGCCGCTGATAACTGGCGAGTTCAATGGGACTTTAACACTGGGGCAACACCCAGCAATTACTTGAGGACAAAGGGTTGGGCCCCCCAGGTGTGGAGGCCTGGACTTTGGGGGGTGGGGACTGGAGGCCGAGGAGGAGGTGTGTTGGAGAGGTGGGGGCTCTTACAATCCCTCTGATTTCCGCTGGAATTCGAGACATTCTTTAAGACTCGACTGCCTCCCCCCGGCCGGGCCGGGGCCCACCCCCACCCTCCCCCGATTGGGTTAGAGACGGCTTCAAAGGTGGACTGGGCCCTTTGTGTTCTCCGGCTTTCTTCTGGTCCCTCCCGGCCCCGCCCTCCCTCGCTGACCTCCCCAGCACCGGCAGGCCCCTGGGGGCCGGCTCCAGAAAGCCGGCACTGTTTCCTTTCTTGCCTTTTGAGGTGAGACCTGGCCGGGCGTCTCAGGGTGCCTTCACCCACACGCCCCGGCCTGGGCCCTGAGTGCTTGTCACGCCCCTTGGTGGCTGGCCCAGTGTCCAGCCTCCCTACCCTTCCGTCCCGGGAAGTCTGCAGCTTGCTCCTTCTAAGTCCGAGATGACATCAAAGACGCCAGAAACAAGCCAAGCCAGGCCCAGTGGCTAGGCCTGCAATCCCAGCACTCTAGGGGGCTGAGGCAGAAGGAGCGCAATTAAAAAATGCCACCGGAGGCGTAGGTCAGTAAGCGCACTTGCCTAGCCAGTGTGAGGGCCTGGGTTCGATTCCCCAGGTATGGTGACGTGCAGCTATAATCCCCATACACGGGAGGCTGAGGCAGGCAGATTGCTGTGGGTTGGAAGCCAGCCTGGGCTATGGACTCCAGGACCAGCCTAGACTGCAGGGCAGGAAATGCAGCTCAATGTGGAGACTGGGTTCTAACTCCAGCACAAATAAAGATAAGAAGCCAAGGGAGTAAACCTCTAATAACGGGATTTTCCAGAGCGGTTAACTTGCATGCATATGTGGGAATAGTGGCTTCTGTGGAGTCCACGCCTGGTAAGGCTCTAAGCAAGTGTGAGGTGGGGACCGGGTGGACCCGGAGGCTGGCTGCTAATGGGTCCTGACTGGGGCATGCATCTACCCAGGAGAGGAGGTGACAACGTCAGGCAAGCAGCACCGGCAGGTCTCGAGTCTTGTGCGTAGGTAGTGAACGCGCTTGCCTAGCAAACACGAGGCCCTGAGTTCGATTCCCTGACACCACATAAACTGGTTATGGTGGCACATGCCTGTAATCCCAGCACTCGGGCGGGTGAGGCAGGAGGATTGCTCTGAGTCCAAGGCCAGCCTAGACTCCATAGTGAGTTCAGGACCAGCCTGGACAACAGATTGAGAACTTGTCTAAAAAAAAAAAAATCCTGTGCACCACGCTCTGGGACTAAGAATAGCCACACATTGATCTCTCCATTCTCCTTCCTGTCGTCCTTCAAATGGCCAGACGAGGCTGAGGGAAGGAAGTCCAGAGGAGGAAGTCCCCCCAGCCACCTCCCCAGGCTGTGCGAGCTGGCTCTAGGTCTGGATCCCTGTCAGCCAGCCAGAGCCTTGCCTCGTCATCAGCCTGGTCCTGGGCCCCACCTCTCATGGAGGGCCAATACCAATACGCATGATTGAACACAGGGCCTTTCCACCTCGAAGCTTTTTAAATTTGTTTACTTGTTTGCTTGTGGTAATAGGGATCTAGCCCAGGGCTTTCGCACTGAGCTACATCCTCTGCTCACTCCTATTGGTTTTTGTTTGCTTTTCAAGACAGGGTCTATGCTCACTCTGAAGTTCAGACTGACCTCAAACTCACTGTGGAGCCCAGACTGGCCTAGAGCTCATGGGAATCCTCCTGCCTCAGTCTCCTGAGTGCTGAGATTACAGGCATGTCCCACCACACCTGGTGTATGTGGTACTAGGGAACTGAACTCAGCGCCTTGCGCTAGCTAGGCAAGCACTCTAACCACTGTACCTCCAGCCCCTATTTTGAATTTGAGACAGGGTCTCTTTAAGTTGCTAAATTGCCCAGGCTGGGCTCAAAGTTGCTGACCTCCTGCCTCAGCCTGCCAGAGGCCCTACCACCCCTTCTTGAGCCGCTCTCCCCTTCTGCCTGCAGTAGGCCGTCCTCCTGGCCCTTCCTACAAAAACAGGCCCTGAGGCTCTCCCCTCAGTTAGACTGTGGGGCTCTGGCAGACCTCCCTGGGACGTGTCTAAATTCCCACTGCTTCCTAAGAAATCTCGTGTGCCACGCCACAACTGCACCCACCCATCACTAGCAAACCCCTAGCAGCTGGGGTGTAGCTCAGTAGTTAAAGTGCTTGCCTAGCATGTGCCAGGGTCTGAGTTCATTTCTCCAGCACCGCATAAAACTTAGCCAGGTGCGGTGGTACATACCATATTGTAGCACTTGGGAGGCTGACGCAGGAGGATTATTATGAATTCAAAGCCAGCTTGGGCTACACAGTGGGCCCAAGACCAGCCTGGACTATTGAACTATAGAGCAAGACCAACTCAAAAAAAAAAAAAAAGCCTAGAAAAACTCCAGGAGGCTGAGGCAGGAAGATCACCACGTTCAAGCCTAGCCTGGGAAATTTAGTGACTTAGCAAGACCCTGTCTCAAAAACCAAAAACTAAAAAATAGTCTGGAGATGTAGCTTGGTGTGAAGGCCCTGGATTAGATCCTCAGTGTCACAGGAGAGAAAAAAAAAGAAAAAAAAAAAAAAGTCTTGTAGGATGGCTGCCTTTCCAGAATCCTGGCAAAACAGGGACGCTTGTGAGCATCAGGCCTAGTGTCCTCGGCTCTGTTCTCAAACCTTCTGCCGCCTGCATGCCCTTCTCTGGCACGCCGTCCTCCTGAATGACACACAGCACCATTTCTCCAGCACCGTCCCTATTCGTGCCAGTGGCACAGCCCTTACAAGTCGAAGTGGCCTTCTTGTGTACCAGGGCAATAATCCAACCTTGGTCTCAGGAAGAAGCACTTGCCCAGCACCCAGAGAGCCCCGAAGGAAGAGGCAGGGTGCGATGCCATAGTGCTCAAGTATGCTCACATGCAGAGGGGCCGTAAGTGCCTACTTTTTTTTTTTTTTGAGACAAGGTCTTGCTCTGTAATTCAGGCTGGTCTTCCTGCCTCAGCTTCCTTGATCCTAGGATTACTGGCATATACCATCACGTCCAGTTTATGTGGTGCTGGGGAGCTGTCTAGGCAGGTGCGCTAACCACTGGGCTACACCCCTAGGCCCAGCAGCTACTCTACATATTTCTTTCTTTCCTACAGTGCTCAAGCATTATGTTGATCCTTCAGTTAATTAAAAGATGGACAAGATAGAGCTCTCAAGGCACTTGAAATTTAATTGGAGTGATGAGCCCAAAAAGACAGCTCCTTCAAGGGCATTTTAGAAAACTGCCTCTCTCTCCCTCTTTCTCTGGGGATTGAGTCTAGGCCTCGCCTCCAACACCGAACTACATCGCAGCCCTGTTGTGTGCATAGCACTGTGGATCAAGCCCTGGGTCTAGGGCTAGGTTATAGATCAGCGGTTAAAGCGCTTGCCTCGCAAGTGCTAAATCAAGCGCTAAGTACCTGAGTTTGATTCCCCAGCACCACATAAACCAGGCATGGTGACACATGCCTGTAATCCCAGCACTTGGGAGGCTGAGGCAGGAGGATTGCCTTGAGACCAAGGCCAGCCTAGGCTCCTCAGTGAGTTCAGGAATAGCCTGGGCTACAAAGAGAGACACTGTCTCAAAAACCAAACAAAAAACAACAACAAAAAAAAAAGTTCCAGGCCTTTACACTGGGCTACATTCCCAGCCCACTTTTTTTGAAATTTTATTTTTATTTTTTTTGTACTGGGGATTGAATGCAGGGTTTTTACACTGAGTTAAACCCCTAAACCATTTTTTATTTTTAAGACAGGGTCTTTCTAAACTGCTAAATTGCCCAGGCTGGGCTTGAATTCCTGATCCTCTTGCCTCACCCTCCCAGAGTGCTAGGATTCTAGGACTGCACCACCAAGACCAGCTTATTTTTGGTTTTGAGACAAGGTCTTGCTAAGTTTTAGCTCAGACAGGGCTTGAACTTGTGATCCTCCTACTTCAGCCTCCCAGAATGCTGGGATTATAGCTGTGCACCACCGTGCCCTGTTTCGTTTCTACATAAGATAACAGGGAAGCCTTTGGTACATCCCGAAAGAATAAAAGGGAAGAAATATTGGAAATAAGGAACTTCTGAAACATGCTGACCTCCAGAGCTGTGTCAGGCAGCACAGGCAGGAGGGTGGCCTCTGTGTCACTCAGAGGGTGAAGTCCCTCCCTATTGTGGGAGAGCCAGTGAAGACTTCTTTTGACAGTGTCTCACTCTGTAGTTGATCAGGTCCTGACAATGTAGCCCTGGCTGATCTGAACTCACAGCAATCCTCCTGCTCAGTTCCCTGAGGGCTACCACACCAGCTACTCTGTACATGGAGGTTGGGACAGAAACCCAGAGCCTTGCACGTGCTGGGCAAGCGCTGTAACCGCTGAGGCGCCCCCCCCCCCACCTCCTGCAAACTGGATTCTTCAACACCTCAAGTGCCAGGCACAGGGCATGCCAGGATGGGGAGAGCCCGAGAGATCTCGACAGAAATATTGGGGTTTGTGTGACTTCAGTGGAGAGAAGATACAGGAAGAGGAAGGTAGTTAGAGGGAAAAAATGTGCGGAAAAAAAGGCTGTGAGGCAGGTTCGGGGAGGATGGATAAAGTTTGAATAGGAAAGTGGTAAGAAACAGGTGACTCAAATGATGATGTTTGGAGCCAGGCGATGGTGCACCCCTTTAATCCCAGCACTCTGGGATGCTGAGGCAGGACGATCACAACTTTGAGTCCAGCCTGGGCAACTTAAAATTTAAAAAAGGAAAAAAAATAGGTTTTTTAAAAAGGTGGGGCCAAAGGAATAGGCCAGCAGTTAAAGCGCTTGCCTAGCAAGCTCAAGGCCCTGAGTTCAATGCCCCAGAACCGTATAAACTGGGCGTGGCAGCACATGCCTGTGATCCCGGCACTCGTGAGGCTGAGGCAGGATTGCTGTGAGTTTGAAGTCAGCACGGGCTACACAGTGAGTTTAGGACCTGTCTGAACTCAGAGCAAGACCCTGTCAAATAAAAAATGTTGGGATATAGTTCAATGCCAAAGTCCTGAGTTCAATTCCTAGTACAAAAAAAAAAAGAGTCTTGTTGGTGTCATGACAGGCAAGAGACAGAAGGGCTTTGAGTGACAGACACAGTGGTCTGGTGGCAGTATTCTGGGGTCCCAGAAAGGAGGGGCATGGTTGCAGTTTCTGATGAGGAAGGCTGACTTTGGGCCCTTGTCCTTCCTTCTCCACCTTCAATCTGGACTTCTGTCAATGCTCCTTCCTCCCTGGGTATCCAGGTGCCCTGGCTCAACTCCCTTGAAGTTAATATTTAGACAGCGTGGCTTGGGAGGGGGAGGACACCCCTGGTGCCCTCCTCCCCAGCAGGTTGTGACGGGGTGGGGTTCCGGGGGCACTGGAGCAAGGCAGATGCAAAGACTGGACAGAGAGGCCTATCGTGAGAGCCTGGGGGAGGGGGCAAGCGGCAGAGCCAGAGTCCACTTGGGACACTGGCACCAATGCCCTTGCTGGGCCGAGGAGGAATGAAAAGCCCGGGCCTGGAACCCCTCTGCCCAGAGGCCTGAGAACTCAACTGCCAGAGGAGCAGGTATGCTGTTCCCATGTGTGTGTCCACCCTGGGAAAGCCACTGAGGACTGGAGGACGGGCTCCTGGGGTCAGTGTCCCTTGCTTTGGGACATTTTGCCTATCCTCTTACCTGAACTGACCCCAGCGATGGAGAGGGCCTTGGATTCAGTGGGCCTCAGGAGCCTGGGGCTTTCTCTCAGTAGGGGCTGGAGGTAGGGCCAGCTTTCCCCATAGGCCCAGGACAGAGAGGGACAGGGAGCCGAGGCGCAGAATGGCATGGGGAGGGGAGGCTCTGTGGGCCTGCCTGACAGCCCACCACCACGCACTCAGACCCCTCCCAGCCAGGAGTGACCTTGGCCGCCGGTCCTCATCAGAACCTCCTCAGAACGACAGAGGGAGCCCTAACTCTGCAGTCGCCTTGGGCCCAGGGCTGGCTGGGCCTAAGCTATTCCTGCCCAAGGCGGCTGGCCCATGGAAGGGCATTCCCAAGGACTGTGGGGCTGGGACGTGGAGGCTGTGAGGCCGGAGCCTTGAGGCACTGCAGGACAGCTTCCTGAGCCGGCCAGGTGCACAACAGGCCTGTCATCCCAGCGCTCTGGGAGGCCGGGGCAGGAGGATCATAATTTGGAGCCCAACTTGGGCAACTTAGCAACGTAGTGAAAATCTGTCTCAAGATCAAAACCAAAAAGTGGTCGGGGATGTAGCTCAGTGAGAAGACTCTGGGTTGGACCCTCAATACCACACAACACCAGAAAGAGAGAAAGACTTTTTTTCTGGCTTGTCTCAAGAAGGGAAAAGGGAGGGTGTATGGAGCTGCCCAGGTGTAGCAGAGGTGGAGGGCCCGCTGCCCTGTGCCCACTGCAGCCAGGCTGTAGCTCCCGGTCTCTCGCCCTTCCCCTTTGCTCACCGCCTTCCTGGATGAGGCGGTCTCCACCCCACCGTGCCCAGCCTGCTGTCTGGCTCTGAGTTAGGGCTCTCCTGAGGCCACCCTGGAGCCAATCCCTGAGCCTCAAGGAGGGCCTAAGGGGAGGGAAGGCCTGGTAGGTCACGGTGGTGGTGGGGGAGCCCCCGCCCCAGGACTAAGGCTCCTGAGGCCCCCGCCTCCCCAGGAGCCACAGAGCTCGCTCCTCCTCCCCCTCCCGCCGCCCGCGCCGCTGAGCCAGGCCTGGGCTGCCGGCAGGTTGTCTTGGCAACGGGAGGCGGAGAGGAGATGCGCCGAGGGATGGAGGTGTATGTCGCCGCAGAGGCTGCTGCGCTCCTGCCCCACGCCCCAGGCCCTTGAAGGTACCGAGATCCCTGCCCCTCCTCTTCCCCCTTCCCCGGTTCCCGGGGCTCCACTCCCCTACTCCCCCGCTCTGTCCGCCACCAGGGCTCCCGTCAGGAGGAGACGCCCCTCCTCCCGGGTCCCGCAGCGACGCCCAGCCAGGGCTCACGCCGTGCCGCGCTCCGGAGGCGCTGCGGCCCTGTCCCTAGCTGTCCTTCCCGCCATCAGCTCATCCCAACCTGCCACCTAGGGCCCTCTTGCCAGAACTCGTCTGGCAGGGCGGGTAACTAAGGGGTGAGGAAGCAGGGATCCTGAAAGGCTGAGCTGCCCAAGCTCGCGTGCTGGGTGTCCTGGAGGGCGATCTAGGGGCTGGAGCGGGCCGGTCTCACCTCCGTCTCTCAGACCCTGATTCCAGAGCAGGGAGGCTGGGGCTGTAGGGACCTACGTGGAGAGGCTGGAGCCGAGCTGGCGGTGGGAGAGGGCGGCTCCTCCCGCGCCCCAGGCTCTGTCCCCCTCCCACATCCCTCCGGGCCTGTTTCCTCACGGTCCGTGGGAGCAGATACTCCTCCCCGGCCCCGGCTCTCCTCTGTATCTCCCACATGCCCGCTCTCCGCGGCTGAGCTTGGATCCTCCCTTCCCTCTGCCACCCAGCTCCCTGCCTTGTCACTGCTGCTGTCGGGCGGAGTCCGCCTGCGGGTTACAGTCCTCTGTCTGCTACCAGCTCAGGTGCACCCGTCCCCTCGCGACTTTGTGACGCCCTCACCCGACGCCTTCCAGGTCCCGGCCCTGGGATTTTACGTTCAGACGCCCCGAGCCCCTCCCCAGATTCTGAATTCCCCCAACAGCAACCGATACCATCAGCTGACCCGCTGTGGGCAGCGGTTGCCAGGGCAACAGCCAGGCTGCCTAGGTAGGCAAGTCTGCAGGGTGGTGGAGGTGGCGGGGCTGCCAGGCCAGCCGGCCATGGCCAGGAGCCCCTCCCCCGCCACCCCCAGCCAGCGGCAGAGGCCTGGGGACCAGGGTGCTGGATAGTGACGGCACGTCCCTGAATCCGGAACCTCTGCCGGCACCCAGGGCCCTGGGTCACCTGGCAGACAGCGCCCTTTCCGTAAAGCTGGCCCGGTAGAAGCGGGGCCGGCACGCTTTCTCCACTGTGGATTCGGAGTGCCCGCGTCCTCCCGTCCCTCCCTCTCACAAGAGGGCTGGTCCCTTATTTTTCTTTTACCGGTCCTAGGGATTGAACCCCGAGCCTTCGCGCTGAACGACATCCCTTAGCCTCCATTTGTATCATTTGAGACAGCGACTTGCTGGGCTCGACCTAGCAATCCTCCTGCCTCAGCCTCCCAGTTTAGAGGCGTGCGTCATCAGGCCCGGCTACGGAGAGCTAGCCCCTGCGTGACCCACGCCGGTACTCCTACTGCAGCCTCACCCTGAGGGGACACCGGGCGCCTGTGCCGCCGCTGGGACAGACGGGGTGGCCATGATGGGTGACAGCCGCCCGCCGTCACCCGCAGGGCGCCCTGGCAGCTGGGCGCGTGTGCGCGGCGGGGACGGGGACCGGCGGCGCGGGGCTCTGCCTCGTCATGCTGCCGCTCGCGCCGCGCCGCGCCGTGTGCTGGGGTGGAGGCGGCGGCGGCGGGTGTCCCGCCCACAGGCGCGCGGGCTCCGCGGCGGCCGGCCACCCAGGCGCGTGGCTCGGGAGCGGCCGGGCGGGGGCGCGCGGGGAGACAGACCGCCCGCGGAGACCGGCTCCCACCCCGCCCCGCGCCGCCGCGCCTCGCTGTTGTCTGCGCCTGGGGAAAGCTCGGCGGGCTCCTGGCAGAGACGCCGCTCGCCTAGGCGCCCGCGGACCCGCCCGCGCCGGGGCCCAGGTAGGTGGCCGCGCCTTCGCCTCGCTCCGGCCCCCGGGCGCCTCGGGCTGCAGCCCCGCCGGCACCTCCGGGACCCCTGGGGGCCGCGGAGCCGGGGCTCTCAGCCGTCCTGCCGCAGGCAGGCGGGCGGGGCCCCGGCGCGCTGCCGCTCCCGCACCCTTTCCCGGCTCCGCCGCCCGCTCGCGGCTTCCCGGGCCAGAAATCCAGGCGACAGTTCCGGGCGCGCCCCGCGGTACACCGGGAGCGCGCCCCTCTCTGCCGATAACTCAGGAAGTGGCCGCGGCCGGCGCCCGCAGGGTGGGAGCAGCTCCTCGGGGCTTGACGTCGTTGGTTCGGAGCCGGCTCCCGAGCCCCTCCTCGCCGGGGCTGGCCAGGCCCGGGTGGGGACGCAGGGAAGCCTGGGGCCCCGCCAGGGCGGGAGGTGCGGGCCTGGAATCGCAGCATTTGGGAGGTTGAGGCAGGAGAGTCATCAAATTTGAACCCAGCCTGGGCAGTTTAGAGACTTAGCAAGAACGTGTCTTAAAACTAAAAATGGGCTCAGTGCAAAGGCTCTGAGGTTTGATTTCCGGTAATACCAAATAATAATAAATGCTACAGACCCAGCCCTGCTGCCCTGGGGCTGGCCACCGGGGTCCTGGCAGGGACAGGGTGCTGAGCAGACAGGCAGGCCTGCCAGGATCCTGGACTCCCCTCCCGGCTGTGTGCCCCCCTGGGGTGGGGCGCTGCTAGGCCACACTCCCTCCCTTTCCTGGGCATGCACACCTGCATCCCCTCCCAGGGCACTGGTTGCCAGGTTGTGAGAGTCAGGGGACCAGGGTCTGGTGTGGAAGGCAGGTGTGGAGCGGTGGGGAAGCCCCCAGTGGAAGATGGGTGGGGGCACTCCGTGAGTGGCCCAGGACACGGATATCAGCACGTGACACCGGGGGCTGGAACCATGGAGAACAGGTGCCAAGGAGAGACTCGGCAGGTGCCAGTGGGCGCCCTCAGCACCATGTGCTACTGTGTGGGGGCCTCGCTGGGAGAGGGCGGTGGGTGTGATCTCCCAAGCAGCGCCGGCTGTCTCCCTGTGTGTGCTTGTGCGTGCGACACCTGTGTGTCATGCACCTCTGAGCCTTGTCTCTGCACTGCCAGGTCAGACACCTCGTCCGTTGTGGGGAGAGTGTCTGCAGAGTTCTTTCCAAACTTACGTGTGAAGAGAACAGAATAAAGATGTCCCCAGAATTCCCTGAGCTGAATTTAAGGTACAAGTCCCTTCTGCCTCCTCCTGCTCCACCAGGCTCAATTGGGCTGGGGACCTAGTCAGCAGGGGCCCAGAAAGAGACCATCTCCAAACTCAGGCAACATGGAGACCTTTTTATCTAAAACAGGAGAGCAGGTGCACATTTGTGGAGTCAGGAAGGAGGCACAGAGGCTGAGTCCTGTCACCGAGAGAGGGAGGCAGAGCAGGGCATGGTGGTGCCAGCCTGTAAGCCCAGCATTCTACTGAGACGGGAGGACACAAGTTCTAGCCCAGCCTGGGCCACTTAGTGAATTAGCGAGAGACTGTCTCAGAATCAAAACTAAAACTGGGGCTGGGGATGTGGTTCATTGTGAAGGCCTGGGTTCGATCCCCTGTAAGAGAGAGAGAGATAGAGGCCCGGGATGTGATGCGGGCAGGCTAGGCTCACCACCTGCCCTGCGCGATGCTGCTGTGCGTGGGGGTGTCCTGTAGTACTGGCATTAGAGAGACCGGGTTCCTCACAGATAGAGTAAGGCAGAAAGTGTGGGGAGGAAGTTACTGGGCCTCGGCCGTCTGAGGAAGGCCAGGGGCTCAGGTCTGGCCTATCTGAGGGTGTCTCGTGTGGGGCAGAGGCCCTCCTGTGCCCCACAGCGTCCTTCCCTGCAGGGACACCACACAGCCACTGATCCCTGCCCTGTGGTCGGCTTCTGAGTCCTTCTCTAACCCCACCCTGGGATGCTGTTTTGGGAGCTGGTGACCCAGCTGGATCCTGCCTTTATTTCTGGCATTAAGTTGTTGCCACAGCAACTGCGGAGGTGGGGCCGGGAGGAGAAGAGGGAATGAGGGAGGGAGAGAGAAAACATGAAGAAAAGAAAAAGAGACGGGGTGCAGAAAAACAGGAGAGAGAATGGCAAGGCAGTGACACGGGAAGGCGCAGAGAGAGGCCTAGGGGACGTCCCGGCCCACTGACCCCTGCGCACTTGGACATCCTGACTCATTTTCCAACTTCTTCACCACCTGTGCCACCTCCACCCTGGCCCAGGTAGCACGGAGCCATGTCCCCCTGTCTCCCGGCTCCTGTTCTACAGGTGAAGTTGGGAAGCAGAGCCAGGGACCCGAAGTTCGTATTAAAGTAGGATCTTAGGCCTAGCAAGCTCAGGGCCCTGGGTTCGATTTGCCAGCACCACATAAGCCGGGCATGGTGGCACACATCTGTAATCCGAGCACTCAGGAGGCTGAGGCGGGAGGAGGGCAGGTTCATGTTCAACTAGGAACGCAGCAAGACCCTGTCTCAAATAAAAATAAAAAGGGGATGGGGTGTAGGTCAGTGCGAAGGCCCAGCTTTAATCTTCAGTGCCACTAAAGAAATAAATGGATTCTCGAGGACTCATCGTAAAGAGAGTTCACAGGGCCTGGCCTGGCCTGGGCATGAATTCCAGGCTGGCCACCCTCGGGTGGCCTGTGGGGGGAGGTTCCCGCTGAGCCTCTCCTGAAAGCAAAGTCCTGTGGCAGGGACTTGTGAAAGTGCCCAGCACCTAGCAGCAGCTGGCACAGAGAGGGGTAGGAGGCCTAGGAGGGGGTCAGTGCCATCCGGCCTAGGGCCTTGCCGCCAGGGCCCTAGCACCACGGTCTGGATTTGCCCCTTCAGGACCCAGGTTGCTGGGCTGGGTGGGTGCCCTTTGGGAGGGCCGTGGGCGGTGCTTATCTCCCCCATCCCCGGGCGCCAGGCTCCTGTCGCCTTGGAGATGAGAGGGTGGGTGGGGTGAGGTGGGGCTGGGCTGTTGGCTCAGATAAGGCCGGGGGCCAGCTGGGGAGGGTGGGGCGGAGATGGAAGCCAGAGTCGCCCGCGGGCCCCCTCGCCACCTGGCCTTCGCATCCTCCACATTCTCCCCCTTCCTGCCATTCTTTCCTCCCTCCCTTCCTGCTGCCCGCTGCCCTTTCGGCCTCTGTCCACGGAGGTCGCTGGACCTCGGAAGTAAAGGAACTTGGGCCAGGGATGGGAAAGGGAGGAGGCCTGCTTGTGTTGTGGGCGGGGGGGCCACACCGGATGGAGTAGGCAAGTGCTCGAAGAACCCCGGAAAATTTTCTGGGTCCTAAAGCATTTTCTCTGCCGGCTTTCTGACGGGAAGAGCTTTATTTCTTAAGGCTAGCCCCAAGTTAAATGCAAATGTCTGACCCAGGCCCCGTGGCACAACTTTGTGAGCCAGCAACCTGGGCGGCCGAGGCAGGAGGGTCTGAAATTTGAAACCAGCCTGGCAACTCAGCCATTTGGTGTCTCAACACCACAACTAAAAAATATAGATGCTGGGGATGTAGCTCAGCACCCAGGCTGTGGACTGGAGCCCAGGCGACGCAAATGAATGCGGGGACGGTGCTTATGCCTGTAATCCTAGCTACTCTGGAGGCTGAGACATGGTGCTTGACTATTTAAGCTTCAAGCCTGGTCCAGTGGCACAGGCCTATAATCCCAGCACTGGGGGAAGCTGAGGCAGGAGGATCAAAACACCTTGTTTAAAGCTGCTGCAGGTCCCTCACCTATAAACCTGAGGCCATAGTCACTTCATAGGACCAACATGCCAGAGTTATGAAGGATGCAGGCAGGAAGCCCATAAATACCAGAGGGTTTTTTTGTTTGTTTGTTTGTTTTTTGAGACAAGGTCTCACTCTGGTCCTGAACTCACTGGTGTAGCCCAGGCTGGCCTTGGACTCTTGGCAGTCCTCCTGCCTTAGTCTCCCAGGTGCAGGGATTACAAGTATGTGCCACCATGCCCAGTTTATGTGGTCCTGGAGAATCGAACTCAGGTACTTACTTAGTGCTTAAGGTAGCACTTGCTAGGCAAGCGCTTTAACCGCTGAGCCATTCCTCCAGCCGTTTGATTTTGGTTTTGAGATAGGATCTCACTTTGTAGTACAGGCTGGTCCCTGAACTCACTATGCAGCCCAGGCTAGCTTTGAATTCACAGCAGGCCTCCTGCCTCAGCCTCTCCAGTGCTGGGAGTGCCTGGCCAAATGCCAACTATGAGTATAACTCTGCCTGTGGGTATTTTGGAACCACCTTCCCAAGTTGCTGTGCCTGGGGCCTGAGCTCTGCCACATGAGCCTGGGTCTCAGGGTCCGACTCTAACCTAGGGCCCGGCTCCCAGGCCCCTCCTCTCCCTCCTGTCCTGACCACTCACCACTGTGGTAGCCGCTGCCCCTGCTGATCCCTGCCATGGGGTCCCGGTAGAGCGCCAGAGCTAGCTAGCCCAGGCTAAGCCGGACCTCCGGAACATGGATGGCCACCTGTCCTGTCTTGCTGTGGTTCCCAGCGTCACCCTTCGAGCCCCCTTTTCTCTGCCCCATGCAGCCTGCACGTGACCATCTTCCTCATTGCACTGGGGCAACGGAAGCATCCCCACGGGAGCTGTCTCTGAGGTCTCCATGTTAGCATTACTCCATCCTTGGCCTTTCCTCTCCTTTCTGGGAAAGCCACTGCTGTCCCTCCCCCAGCTGGCACCTGGTTCTGTCTAGTCACCCCTCATACCTCTGCTGCCTGCAGGCATCTTCGTGAAGTTACTCTCGTGGGGTATCGTACTCTTTTTTACTTATTTATTTTCGGTTGTACCGGGGATCCAACCCAGTGCCTTCACACTGACCTGCATCAGCCCATTTTTATTTTTGATTTTGAGACAGACTCTCAGTAATTCTCTTAAGTTGCCCCGTCTAGGCTTGAACTTGTGATCCTCCTGCCTCAGCCTCCTGTACTGCTGAGAATACAAACCTGTGTCATCAGGCCCTCGCACCTTCTTGGAAGGGCCCTCTCCCCTTTCCATATGGCATGGCCATACGTACATGGCTTTTTATGTGTTGAGTGTTTTAGGCCCCACCACATCCTCTCTGTGAATGTTGACTGCATGCTTACTGTGTAATGGGCCCTTTGCCAGCAGGATCACCAGACACACTCATTGCCCCACTCCTGGCCACCTAACTTTCCCTGTTGTGTGGAGTGCTTGTGTGTGTGTGTGTGTGTGTGTGTGTACGGGTTACAGCCCAGGGCCTTCATGCTGAGCTACATCCCAGCCCATTTTTAATATTTGACTTTGATTTTGGGTTTTTTTTTTTTTTTGAGACAGGGTCTCGCTCTAGAGCCCAGGCTGGCTTTGGACTCACAGCCTCCCAAGTGCCAACACGACTAGCTTATGTGGTGCTGGGGAATCAGACTCAGGTACTTAGCGCTTGCTAGACAAGTGCTTTAATTGCTGAGCCATTCCTCCAGCCCCTTAATATTTGACTTTGAGACAGGGCCTCACTAAATTGCTAAATTGCCCAGGTGAGGCTCAATCTTGTAATCCTCCTGCCTCAGCCTTTCAGAGGGCTGGGATTCCAGTTCTATGCCACCAGGCTTGGCTGAGAGGCATTTATTTTAATCGATTAATTAATTTTTTCATTTTGGTACTGGAGAGCCAATCTAAGGCCTCACACCAAGCTACCTTGGCAGCCCAACTTTTAGTTTTTATTTTGATACAGTCTCCCTGAGTCACTAAATTTCCCCAGGCTGGCCTTGAACTTGCAATCCTCCTGCCTCAGCCTCTCAGAGTGCTGGGATTACAGGCCTGGCCCAACCCGCTTTCTGATTATCGTCTTTGGTTGTTTTTTTTCCCTCCCGGTGTTTCTCAGGATGCTGCCAGTGACCCTCTTTCCTCCTCGGCAACCTCACACGCACACTCTGTACCGCGCTAAGCAATGGCTCCCACCCAGCTGTTTCCAGGCCATGCCACACCGTTCCCCTGTCCCACGGGTGGTCCCGCGCATCCCTCCCCTTTGCCTGCTTCCCTCTTCGCAGCCCACTACCCAAGTCTGGCTCTTCCCTGTCCTGGCCTGATTCCCACACCTCTTCCTGGCTGCCCTCCCATGAACCACCTCTCCCACTCTAACCCAGCTCCCATGCTGCAGCCAGAGTCACTGTCCCCAAACACTGCATGGATTGTGTCAGTTAAAGGTTTTTAAGGACCCAGGCATGGTAGCACATGTCTGCAGTTCCAGCTACCCAGGAAGCTGAGGCAGGAGGATCACCTGAACCTAGGAATTCAAGACCAGCCTGGGCAACATAGGGACACTCTGTTACAATAAATACACAAATATAAGTGAATGAAGTTTTTAAGGCTCCTGTGATCTCCGATTCCCAACAGAATATAATCTAACCATATTGTGTGGAATGCACCCCCTCGCCCCAAATGTATCTCAGTCCCCTGAGCTCTTTGATCAGCTGTATTTGCTGTTGTGACCCAGACAGGCCTGGGACATCCCCATGTCCCCATCCTCATTTTCTCCTGCTGTCTTCTCTCAAATATCGTGTGTGTATGTGTGTGTGTGTGTGCGCGCGTGTGCCTGCATGCACGTGTGTATGCTACTGGGGACTGAACTCAGGACACAAAGCACTGAGCTACACTTCTGGCTTTTCTGAAACAGTCTTGGTAAGTCAGTAAGTTTTTTAGGCAGGTCTCAAACTTTCATCCCTGGCCTCAGCCTCCTGAGTAATCGGATCCCTCCTGTGTGTGACGTCATACTGGCAATCCTTCCCACCTCTCCCAGACACCCCTGATCCTGAGAAATCTTTCTGGACTTGTTCTGTTTCCTATTATTGTTCATTTTAAGGCCCAGTCTGGCTCTGCAGCCCATGCTGGCCTTGAACTCATGGAAATTCTCCTGCCTCTGCCTTCCAAGTATGCACCACACCTGGCTAGACCCCTTCCTACTCTTCTGCAGTGCAGGTGACTGCTCCGTGTGGCAGTAGTTCCCCTGGCCAGGCCTTCTTTCTGGAGGAGGGCTCGCTCTGTCCCTTTGAGAAATGGCTCAGCGGTTAAAGTGCTTGCCTAGCAAGCGCTAGGTCAGCTACTAAGTACCCAAGTTTGATTCCCCAGCACCACATTAGCTGGTGTGGTGACACACACCTGTAATCCCAGTACTCAGGAGGCTGAGGCAGGAGGATTCCATGAGTCTGAGGCCAGCCTGGGTTCCATAGTTCAGGACCAGCCTGGGCCAGAGAGCAAGACTCTATAAACAAAAAAAAAAAAAAATTGAAAATGGGCCTGGGGATGTAGCGCAGTGTGAAAGCCTAGTGCTGCAAAAATAAATAAATAAATAAGGTCTCTAGAGTACACTTTGCTCCTCAGACACACAGTCAGAAGCACTTCAGACTTAGCACTAAGTAGGTAAGAGCAAGACAGCCACGGTAGTACCTGTTTATAATCCCAGCACTCTTGGAGGCCGAGGCAGGAGGATCGTAAGTTTGAGCCAGGCTTAGAGACTTACTGAGACCCTGTCTCAAAATTAAAATGAACAAACGGGCTGAGGGTGCAGCCCAATGTCCAAGTCCAGAGTTGAATTCCCAGTATTAACACCAATAAGAGAGCCTGAAGCTGTGGCAGAGTTTTTCCATGCATGCCTGATGGTGAGAGTCTTGGTCCTGGAACTGGTCCTCACAGAACACTTGAGAACCTGTGCCCACGGTGGACCCAACACAGCACTGAACAGGCACTGTGCATTGTGCCATGACAGAGACTGTCACTTTCAGCTCCTTGGCCCTGGGGACAAGGTTTTAGCCTCTGTGGGCCTCCGTTTTCTCGTCTGTTAAATGGGTCTCCGCAGTGAGCTGTGGTGAGGGTGAACCAGAATACTCCTCATAGGATGTGTATCAAAGAACCTGGGTACAGTGAGGTGCAAACGTGCTGGCTCTGGGCGCATTGTGGTGCCCTCCAGGAGTCAGCAGTGCCCCAGGACGGGAAGAGCGCTGTGAAAGTGGCTGGCCTTTAAGTCCCCTGGCTTCTGGGTGGAGATCACAGGAGCCAGGGCTGGGATCTCGGGTGGACTCGCAGGGAGGCGTGACCCTGGAGAGGCAGAGAGCTGGGCAGGTTTTGGTGACAGACCATGCCGTACAATGGCCTGATACAAAGGCTAGGTGAAAGACCAGAAACACCAATTTTGGCCTGTGTCATCAATAACAGTGCTCTAAGTGCCACAGACAAGTCCCCTAAGCTGTCAGTCCTTGGGAGACAAAAATATATTGTTGCACACGTATTGCAATTACCTTTGTTTCATCGTACCTACTCTTGGGGCGACACAGGACACAAGGGTTATTGCTCCCACCCATTTTATGGTTGAGAACGACCTGACCATGGAGAGCCAGTAACCTGCCCAAGCGTCCACAGTTCCGAGTAGCAGGGCTGCCTTCCCTGGGGCCGCCCGGGCAATGCCGGATCCCCGTTGCTCTCAGCATGGGATTTGTTATTCTTTATTTTTTTGGTGGTGGTAGACTGGGGATTGAGTCCAGGGCCTTCCCAATGAGCTACATTCCCAGCCCATTTTAAAATTATATTTATTTGTTGATTGATTGAGACAGGGTCTCGCTCTGTAGCCCAGGCTGGTCCTGAACTCACTATGTGGCCCAGGCTGGCCTTGGACTCACAGCAATTCTCCTGCCTCGGCCTCCTGAGTGCTGGGATTACAGGCGCGCCCCACCACACCCAGCGTTATGTGGGGCTGGGAAATCGAACTCCCGGCCTTGCATTTGCAAGGCAAGTGCCTTAACCACCGTGTCATTCCTCCAACCCCCATTTTTTAATTTTTGAATTTGAATCAGGGTCTCCCTAAATTGCCCAGACTGGGCTCGAACTTGTGATCCTTATGCCTCAGCCTCCCAGAGTGCTGGGATTACAGGTCGGGCTGAGAGAACTCTGTAGGGATGTGGGGAGCAGGTGTAGCCCGGGCCCCAAGGGTGCTTCACAAAGTGCCCCCACAGGACAAGAGGGTGTGGCCGGCTCTGGGCCTGGGCAGCTTCAGACCTTCCCTCCTTCCCTCTCTCCATCCCTTCCTTCCTTCCTCCTCCCCCATCCCTCCCTCCGCTCTCTCCTCTTTAAGGCGCTCCGTCTTAATACTTCCCAGGGAGAATGAGGAAGGGGTGGCCGAGGGGACAGGTGGACCCCGACCCGCCGCTTGGGCCCGGCGAGGGGCTGGACCGGCCAGCGCGGGGCAGGTGCGCCCAGGCGGGACCGCGGAGGCAGCCGCCGCCGCCCGGCAGCCGGCTGACCCCTGCCGTCATTTCCTCTGGAGCCGGAGAACAATGACTCCAAAACAAGTGCGGCGGGCGGCGCACACGCCCCACCGGGGCCGCCCGGGCGCGCAGCCCACCGGCCCCTCGTGTCCTTGCAGCCCCGCCCGGCGCGCCGCAGCCGGGAGCCCGAGGGATGAGGACGCCGCCGCGCCGGGGGACGCCCTCGCCGCGGGAGCCGGGCCGCGCCTGACGCCGTCCCTCTCGCGCTCCGCGCCGCCGACCCGAGCCGATCCGCATGGAGCGGCTGCAGAAGGTGCGCGCCACGCCGGGCGGGCGGAGCGGGCGGCTGGGGACCCCGGGCGCCACCTGGTGGCCGCCGCGCGCAGCACGCCGGGCTAGGGCACCCCCCACCCCGCCCGCCGCCCTCGCCCCCACGCACATGCCCACGCGGCCGCCTTCTCGCTCTCCCCAGCACCCTCTCACCTCCCCTGGGAGCGTGAGCTCCTCCCGAGACTCCAGTGCGCCCGGCTCTCCCTCCAGCATCGTGGTGAGTACCGGGGCGGACGCCAGCACCCCAGGCTGGGAGGGGGCAGGCTCCACCACTCAGCGCCTCCGTCCCTCCCCGTGGCCGTCCCTCCATGCCGCCGGGTGGAGGGAGCCCGGAGACAGAGGGGAGCTGCCACGGCCCCAACGTGGCCTGGTCTGGCAGCGAGGCAGAGACTACCTTTTATTTATTTATTTTTTAAGGTGACTTAGCTCAATTCTTAAAATAACGGAGCCACGCGCTTGTGAGATCTCACGTGGCTGTCCGTTTTCTTGGTGACAAGTTCAGTCCAGCCGGCAAGGCCAGCCCTTGAAGGCGAGGCTTTCCCTACATCGGTTCCATTCGCGCCATTTCCCCTCAGGCCAAGATGGACAACCAGGTGCTGGGCTACAAGGACCTGGCTGCCATCCCCAAGGACAAGGCCATCCTGGACATTGAGCGGCCCGACCTCATGATCTATGAGCCTCACTTTACCTATTCCCTCCTGGACCACGTGGAGCTGCCCAGAAGCCGGGAGGTGAGGAGACCCACGAGTGGGGGCCGGAATCCCACCGACTGTTTCTTCCTGGGCCGCCTGAGAGGGAACTAGCGCCGAGAACCAGTCTGTGGACGGGCCCACCCAGTGTTTATGGAGAGCCTGCGCTGGCCCCAGGCTGGGTGGGGCCGGTGCAGGGCAGGGAGGGGCCGGATGAATGGTGGGGCAGCACAGAGCGAGGTCCTGTGGGGACAAGGGGCTGCTGGGCAGAAGGAGCGGAAGGTGGGAGCACTCCAGGGCACTGAGGGTAGAGGCCGGAGGCCCGGCTGAGGGCCCCGTGTGAGGTGCAGGCCTCAGTTTCCCTTCCTGTAACAGAGGTGATAGTTCTACCCGCCTGTCCCACGGGGTGGTGACAGTGCCTGAGCCAGTGTGTGGGCAAGTCCTTTGTCATCTGGACACTCAGAAAGAGGTAGTAGTGCAGGCCTGTGATCCCAAACACAGGGAAGCTGAGACAGGGTGATTGCAAATTTGAGCCCAGCCTGGGCAATTTAGCGACTTGGTGAGATTCTGCCTCAAAAAAACAAAAAGAAAGAAAGAAAGAAAGCAGCCTAACTGAGGGCAGGACCATAGCTCAGGCGCGGCCGACTCTTGGGGCACCAGCCACATGGCTCCCTGTGGGAAAGATGGAAGCTGGTGCCAGGAGTGGGCGAGGGTCCAAGAGGAGAAACACAGCTGGGAATGTGCGTAGGGCTGGGTGGAGGATGAAACGGTCCTGGAGATTCCAGGGCTGAGGGTCGAGTCCCACCCTTGTGATGCTGACCTGCCCCTCTCTATTCACAGCGCTCGCTGTCACCCAAATCCACGTCCCCCCCACCTTCCCCGGAGGTGAGTGTGTGCACCCCCAAGTTCCCCCACCCTGCCCTGATGGGGCCTCAGCTCCCCACCCCAACATACCAGACCAGGGGATGACAGAATCCACAGGTCCCAGCTCAGGGTGGGACCCGGTGCCCCCTTCTGCCCTTTCTCCTGGGTGGCGGCTTCTGCTGGGGCTGTAGGCTGCTGGGTGGGAGGACGCTACTGTGGGCACATGGGGGAGGGGATGCGGTAGGGGACCTGGGAGCTACAACCTTTTGCCCTGCAGGTGTGGGCAGAGAGCCGGACCCCCGGACTCTTGTCTCAGGCCTCGACCCCAAGAGCCACAGGAACCCCCCGGACCAGCCTGCCCCATTTCCACCACCCTGGTAGGTGTCGTTGCCAGCACCGCTGCCTCCCCGTGACCTCTTAGTATTGATCCTTCCTCCCTCCTGGCTGGACCCCGTGACACCAGGATGCCAGGCAGCACCCCCATTTTCCCTCCCCACGCAACGGGACAGTGCAGAAAGTCAGCCAAGTACGGTGGTGCCTACCTGTAACTTTAACACTGAGGGAAGCTGAGGCAGGAGGATCACAAGTTCAACTCCTGCCTGGCTAGTTCAGTAAGACCTTACCTCAAAAAAGGGGGGGAGTATAGGAACGTAGATCAGCAGTAGACTGTCCTTGGGTTTGGTCCCCAAGTACTACCCCCCAAAAGTGCAGGAAGTCCCCACCTGCTTGGGGGACAGCCCACACCTCCAGTTCTGCTCTGGCTCGGGGTGCATTCCCTTTGTCCCTCCACGTGACTCCACCTTCTCCATCAGCCCCGTGGCCCCTGTCATCAGCATGACTCCCATCCGCTCTTGTTCCCTCCCAGAGACCACCCGCCCGGACTCCAACATCTACAAGAAGCCGCCCATATACAAGCAGAGAGGTGAGGGGTGCTTCCCAGGCCCCTCCTGCCACGCACATTGGGATAGCCGAGCGTGGATGGAAGAATAATTGTCCACACAGCTTGTCTAGCTGGGTTTGGAAGTACGTGCCTATAATCCCAGCACTCTGGGAAGCTGAGGCAGGAAGGTCCAAAATTCAGTCCCAGTCTTATTAACTTAGCAATTTAACAAGGCCCGTCTCTCTTTTTTGAGAAAGGGTCCCACTCTGCAGTCTAGCCTCGAACTCACGGTGGCAATCTTGAGGTCAGCCTCCCAAGTGCTGGGGTCACAGGCGTGTGCTACCATGCCCGGTTAGGTGGAGCTGGGGGATGAAACCCAGGGCCTTGGTCTTGCTAGGCAAGCTCTTAACTGCCGGGCTACTGTTCCAGCCCCTAGACCCTGTCTCAAAATTAAAAACATACTAAAGAATGTCGTTCGTTCTGAAGCCCTGGGCTCCATCCCGAGTGCCACATACACACAGCATGCCACATTGGTCTGCGCATAGGTTGTCACAGGGTGGACGCTGGGGCGGGGCAGGGAGGTGGCGGCAGGCCGTGTGGGCAGCTGTGGCCTTTGTGTGCAGAGTCGCTGGGAGGTAGCCCTCAGAGCAAGCACCTCATCGAAGACCTCATCATCAAGTCCAGGTTCCCTGCAGCCCAGCCCCCGGACCCCAACCAGCCAGCCAAGATAGAGACGGACTACTGGCCATGTCCCCCGTCGCTGGCCGTTGTGGGTATGAGAGCTGGGGGGCGGGGGAAGGGAGGCCGGACTCTCCTCTTCACTCCCTCTGGGCCCTGTTGCGAGCCCCAGGAGCTCGGTGGCAGCTGCCAGGGCCCTAGGCGTTCTGACACGTGGGTGAGTCCCTGCATTCCTGCAGTGCTGCTCTCAGGCCTTGCGGTCACGCCTCCCTTCCCTTCCTGTCTGTGAAGGGCGTCACTCTGCAGTCCCAAACTCTTGCTGAGTCTCAGCCCGGTGATAAGAGAGAGCCCAGTGCTGTGGCGCATGCCTGCAGGAGGATCCCAAGTTCAAGTCCAGTCTGGGCAACTTCATGAGACACTATTTCAAAATAAAAATATAAGAAGAGCTGGGGGTGTACTTCAGTGCTAGGACAGTGCCCAGGGTTCATTCCCTTGCATTGAAAAAGAAGTGTGTGTGTGTGTGTGTGTGTGTGTGAGAGAGAGAGAGAGAGAGAGAGAGAGAGAGAGAGAGAGAGAGAGAGAGAGAAAGGCCCCCTTAGTCCCATTGAATTTAAGTAATGGGGGCGGGGCTGTTTTCTTTTCTGCTCTGTAGCAAGGCAAGAAATTTTTGGAGGCATAGTCTCATTTTGTAGCTCACTGTGGTCATGAAATCACTGTGTAGCCCAGGCTGGCCTTGAGCTCATGGCAGTCCTCCTGCCTCAGCCTCATTACAAGTACACACTATCATGTCCAGTTTATGTGATGCTGGGAAATCGAACTCAGGGCCTTGCACTTGCTAAATTGATGCTTTAACCACTGAGCCATTCCTCCAGCACAAGGAGATGTTATTTTATTGTGTGGCTGTGTTTTTTTTTCCTTTTTTCAAAGCAGGGTTTGAAGCTCACTCTGCGGTTCGGGCTGGTCCTGAGCTCTCTGTATGTTGTTGTTTTGCTGCTGGGTATTGGAGCTAGAACTGCATGTGTGTTAAGGACGTTTTCCGCCTCTGAGCTATTCCCTAATTCTGTTTTAGTTATTTGTTTGTTATGGTACAGGGGATCAAATCCAGGACTCTGACACTGAGCTACATTCCAGCCCACTTTATTTATTTATTTATTTATTTATTTATTTATTTATTATTTTTGAGACGGGCTCAGTCTGTAGTTCAGACTGGTCCTGTACTCACAATTATAGCCCAGGCTGACCCCTAACTCACAATAATCCTTCTGCCTCAGCCTCCTAATACTGGGCTTACAGGTGTGTGCTACCATGGCCAGTTTATATGGTGCTGGGGAATTGAACCCCAAACCTTGTGCTTGCCAGGCAAGCACTCTTAGCACTATGCTACTTCTCCAGCCCCTTTAGTTTGATTTTGAGACAGGGTCTCATTAAGTTGTTAAATTGTCCAACCTAGAGTTGAACTTGGAATCCTCCTGCCTCAGTTTACCTCAGCTGGGATTGCAGGTCGATACCATTGGGTCTTGTTTCAATGTTCTCTTTATTTTTTTGAGACAGGGTCTCACTGTATAGTCCAGGCTGGTCATAAACTGACTTTGTAGCCAAGTGTGGCCTCAAATATATGGCAATCCTCCTGCCTCAGCTACCGATTGCTGCGATTACAAGTGGATGCTATCATGCTCAGCTAATCTTTTATTTTATTTATTTATTTTTTGACGCGGTCTTGCTTAGAACCCCAGGCTGGTCCTAAACTCACTGGTATAGCCCAGGCTGGCCTTGGACTCAAGACAATCTGCTTGCCTCAGCCTCCCGAGTGCTGGGATTACAGGTGTGCATCACCATGCCCAGCTTTATGTGGTGCATAGAGATCGAAATCAGAACCTTGAGTTTTAGCCTCTGAATCATAATTTCAGCCCTTACAAAAGAGGATTTGAAGCCAATATAGACACCAAAGCAAGACTTCATCTCAAAGAATTCTTTAATAATAATAAGCCAGGTGTGATGGCACTCACCTGTATTGCTAGCCGTATGGGAGACTGAGGCAGGAAGATTCCAAGTTTGAGCCCAGCCTGGGCAGCTTAGCCAGACCCTCTGAGATTCCAAAAAATAGGTTGGAGATAGCATAGTGCAAAGGTGCTGGGTTCTCTTCTCAGCACCACAAAAATAAACAAACAAAAATACAAGAAGGGATGGGGATGTTGATCAGAGCAGCGGTCCTGGGTTCAATGCCTACTACTGGAAAAATAAATAAATAAATAAATATGAATAAAGGGGCTGGAGGAATAGCACAGTGGTTAATGCACTTACCTAGCAAGTGCAAGGCCCTGAGTTCAGTTCTCCAGCGCCACTTAAGCCAGACATGGTGGTACATGCCTGTAATACCAGTACTTAGAAGGCTGAAGCAGGAGGATTGCTGTGAGTTCACAGACAGCTAGAGCTACATAATGAGTTCAGGACCAGCCTCCTCTACACGGTGACGCCCTTTCTCAAAATAAATTAATAAACATAAAAATAACAAAAATAGGAACTAAACAGATATTAAAGACAGGATTGGTGGTGCATACCTTTAATCCCAGCGCTCAGGAAGCTGAGGCAGAAAGATTACTGTGAATTAGAGGCCAGCCTGAGCTTCATAGTGAGTTCAGGACTAGCCTGGGCTCCAGAGCAAGACCTTGTCTCAAAAAATAAAAAGAAAAGAAAAGAAAAAGAAAGAAAGAAAAGAGAGAGACAAGAATTTGCAGCGCCCTCATGAAGGTCCAGCCTGCGGGGCAGAGCTGGCGGGTGGCCCGGCTTCGTGAGCCTCGGGCTGACTGGCTGTGCGGCTTGTGTCTCCTAGAGACAGAATGGAGGAAACGGAAGGCGTCCCGCAGGGGAGCCGAAGAAGAGGAGGAGGAGGAGGATGACGACTCGGGAGAGGAGATGAAGGCATTCAGGGAGCGTCAGAAAGAGGAACTCAGTAAGGTAGCCTCTCGCCGGCACCGGTCCTGCTGTCAGGGGAGCCCGGTCTGTCCCCATAGCGCCAGGGTTTCACCAGGAGAGTGTCCCTGTGGGACCGGGCAGTGTCCTCTCCTTGCCCAGGGTGCCTTGGTATCAAGGTGGTGGCACTGAGAAGGTGTCAGCGCTGGGTTTCAGCGCACAAGTGGGTCACAGGGAGAGAGAAAGGATTGCGGGCTGCTGGCCAGCGGAGGGGAGAGTCAGGACCGGGAAGGCCGCTGCCAATACCCGGGCTCTGGGCCTGGGGACCTGCGGCAGAGAGGCCACTGCTGCAGAGTGCCCGCATAGGGCTGTGGGTGAGATGAGAGTGAGGGCTTCCGTGGGGCCAGGTGGCCTACCCCGTGATCCCAGCACTCTGGGAGGCTGAGGAAAAGGGTCCCACGCTGGACCCCAACCTGTACCACTTTGTGACTTAGCAAATTAAAAAAAATTAAAAAAATTTTAAAAAAAAGGCTGACCCTGTCTCAAGATTGAAAATACAGAACGGCTGGGGGTGTAGCTCAGTCGCTATGGTGCTTGCTCAGCAAGCGCGAGGCCTGGCCTCCCGTGCCCCAGGTCCCCAGCACCACAGAAGCCAGGCGTAATGGCGCACCCCTGCAATCCCAGCACTTGGGAGGTCGAGGCAGAAAGATTGCACGAGTTCAAGGCCAGCCTGAACTGTACAGTGAGTTCAGGACTAGCCTGGATTACAGAGTGAGACCCTGTCTCAAAATAAAATAAGTGCTGGAGAGGAATGGCTCAGAGGTTAAAGTGCCCAAGTTCAATTCTTCAGCACCACATAAGCTGGGCATGGTGGCACACACCTCTAATCCCAGCACTCTAGAGGCTGAGGCAGGAGGATTGCCATGAGTCCAAGGCCAGCCTGGGCTCCGTAGTGAGTTCAGGACCAGCCTGGGCAACAGAACAAGACCCTGTCTCAAAAATAAATTAATAAAATAATAAAATAGAAATGGGCTAGGTTTGTAGCTCATGTGATGGCTCTGGGCTTGATCCCCAGTTGCACAGAAATAAATAAATAAATAATAAAAAAATAAAAAATGGATTGATGATGTAGCTCATCACGAAGATCCCAGGTTCAGTCCCTGGGGGCGGAGGTGGGGGGAGGTTTCGTGGGCCCCACGCACAGTGGGAACTGCCCAGCCCTGCCTGCTACAGCCTTCCCGACTCTGCACCTTTGGGACGAGAGAAAGGGTATCTAAGTCTTGGGTCTGTCTTTTGCTGTCCCGCCTCAGGTAACTTCCAACTTGGGGAAGATGATCTTGAAAGAAGAGATGGAGAAGTCACTGCCCATCAGGAGGAAAACCCGCTCCCTGCCTGACCGGACACCCTTCCATACCCGTGAGTGCTGGGAGTGGGTCTGGAGTGGCCCTGGCCAGCTCGCACTGCCCTTAGGCTGGATATAGCCCCTGGTAAAGGTAGGAGGGAAGAGAGAACATCCGCTCCAGCAGGATTAGCAGGTTTAGTTTAATTTGACCGGAACAACAGACTGAGGGTCTGCCCAGCTGTAGGGAGTGAAAAACAGCCCTATGTTAGCTTTCCTTTCTTTCCTTTCTTTCTGAGACAGGGTCTCGCTCTGTAGCCCAGGCTGGTCCTGAACTCACTGGTGTGGCCCAGGTTGGCCTTGAACTCGCAGCAGTGAGTCCTCCTGCCTCAGCCTCTCAAGTGCTGGGACTACGGGCATGTACCACCATGCCCAGCTTTATGGGGTGCTGGGGAATTGAACCCAGGGCCTAACACTTCCCAGGCAAGCGCTTTAACCACTGTGCCATTCCTCCAGCCCTGTAAGCAGGTATTGGGAGCGAGGTTTCAGCAGGTGCTTTGAGATGACAGTGACAAGGCCCACAGCTAAACTGAGTCTGAAAGGTGTGCCAAAGTGAGCCAGACAAACTGAGAGGAAAAGACCCCTGCAGACATCAGAGGCAGGACGGAGCGGCAGATCCTGGCCAGCTCAGAGAGCCCCTAGGAGCTGGACGCAGGGCATAGAGTCCCATGTAGTGAGGTAGGGAGGTGGCGAGCCAGGCCTCTGTGTCTTGACTTAGCCCAGGCCCTAGCCTGGACTTCCCTAGAGCATGGTGGCTGGGAACAGGAGGGAGAGACACAAGAACCCAAAATGGGAGCTCTGAGCCTCTGGGAGTCACGCCTGGGAAGCTGTGCTGGATGGCTTCTGCTGTGTTCTTTTGGTCAGAGCAGGTCCCAGGCAGCCTGGACTCCAGAGGATGGGGAGGTAGGCACTTCCTGTTGGTGGGAAGAAGTGCTTTGCCGAAGGCAGCGGGAGGAGATGAGGGGTGGGCCATCTTTGCCACACTCGCCAAGGAGTCTGAACGTATTGGTCAGCTTTTCATCACTGTGATGAAGTTCTTGACGTACACCAACTTCCAGAGGAAGGAGGTTTATTTAGATCACAGTTTTGGGTGTTCAAGAGCCTGTGCCCATGGTGGCCTTCTGGCTGGCAGAGTCCTCAGGTGGCACAGGCCACCTTTCGTGAAGAGAGACAGGGAATATGTGTGTTAGTCTGTCTGGTTTCTCCTCCTCTTTTCTGTCTTTTTCCAGTCCTGGGATTTGAACCCAGGGGTGTTCTATCACTGAGCTTCATCCTTAATTTTTTTCTATTTTGAGACAGTTCCTCTCTAAGTGTCCCCAAATAACCTGGGATTTAGATCCGCCTGCCTCAGCCTCTTAGGGAGCTGAGATTACAGGTGTGTGACACTGTACCCAACTTTACTCCCTTTTCTTGTAAGTTTTCATCCTCTGTGTGTGTGTGTGTGAGTGTGTGTGTGTCTGTGTCTGTGTGTGTCTGTGTGTGTTAGGGCCTCAATTCAGGGAGTGCTGAGTTAACATTTCCAGCCCTTTTAAAAAATTACTGTTAGTATATTTTGAGGCAGGGTCTCTGCCTTGGCCATCTGATATGCTGGGGTTATAGGTGTGAGTTACCGTGCCTGGGCAGTTTTCTCTTTTTCAGTACTGGACATCAAGCCCAGGGCCTTTCACACTAAACTATGTCCCCAGCCCATTCTTTCTTTCTGATTTTGAGATAGAATCTCACTAAGTCACTGTGTTGCCCTGGGGAGTCTCAAACTTGTGATCTTCCTGCCATATCTTCCCAGAGTGTGAAATTACAGGTCTGTGCCACCAGGCCAAGCTAGTTGTTTTTTTTAAATTATTATTATAATATATATATTTTTGAAGCAGAACTCACTATGGAGCCAAGGCTGGCCTTGGACTCAGCAGTCCTTCTGCCTCAGCCTCCCAAGTGGTGGGATTATAGGTGTGTGCCACCATACCTGGCTTATGTGGTGCTAAGGAATCGAATTCAGGGCCTTGTACTGACAAAACAAGTGCGCTTAAACCTCTGTGCCATTCTTCCAGTGCTCGCGCCCCTCCCTCGCTAGTTTTTACCTTCTCAAGCTCACAGAAATCCTCCGACCTCAGCCTCCCAGGTTCTGGGATTACAGGCTTCCGCCACCACACCCAGCTTATATGGTGCTGAGAATGGAACTCAGGGCCTTGCACTTGCTAGACAGCACTCTTAACTGCTGTGCCATTCCTCCAGCCCCTAGTTTTCTCCTTCTTGCATCCTCAAAATGGGAACTAAATTTCAATACATGAAGCTGCAAGGGACACATGCAACCCACATCCAGGCCACAGCACTGGGTAAGGGTGAAAGACCCTCGTGGGTCCGGAGAAGGGGGCTGAATCTGGCAGGAAGAGAACAAGACTGCTTCTGGGTGAGCTGGTTTGAAATCCCCCACTGAGAGCACACAACGCACAGCTGAGCTGGAAGTTTGGGGTGTTTGGCTTATTGCAGTAATGAAACAGGGAGAGAAAACAAGCCTGTCCACAGAGAAGGGATGGGCCCCTGGCCCAGGCTGTGTGTGCCCTGGACAATGTGCCCGGAACCATCCAGCCGGAGTCTGAGCACGAGGGTGATGAGGCTTGGCAAGGCTTGGTGGAGCTGTGTGGTAGTGATGGACAGGGACGTGGCGCAAGGCTTCCCTTTCTGATGAGGCTGGGGTTCTGTCTCCATGGCCTGGGGCCAGGTGGGGAGATGCGGCTGTGCCGGCTGTGCCGCAGTCAGCCTTTGGTGGGGCCAGGTGGGGAGATGCGGCTGTGCCGGCTGTGCCGCAGTCAGCCTTTGGTGGGGCCAGGCTGTGCTGCAGAGGTGTTGGTGCGGGTTGTAATGTACTTGAACCTGAGAAGGACCAGACAGAGGCCAGGGTGATGGGGATAGAAGAAATCAAAGGCACCTGGGAGGCTGAGGCAAGAGGCTTGCTGTGAGTTTGAGGCCATCTTGGGCTACCAGTGAGTTCAGGACAGAGCAAGACCCTCTCCAAAAACAAAAGCAGGGGCTGGGGGCACAGTTCAGAGGTTAAAGCACTTGCCCAGCATGCAGAAAGCCTTGCGTTCAATTTGCCAGCAACACATGACCTGGGCGTGGTGGCACACGCCTCTGATCTCAGCACTTGGGAGGCTGAGGCAGGAAGATGACTGTGAGTCCAAGGCCAGCCAGGGCTACAGAGTGAGTTTAGGACCAGCCTGGGCTACAGAGCAAGACATTGCCTCAAAACAAAACAAAACAAAGCAAAGCAAAGTGGAAAAAAAGAAAAACCCAACTAAAGATCTTCTTGAGACTGGTGAACAGAAGGTTCGGATGCAGGCTGAGACCACCAAGTGAGATGCCGCAGCTTATCGTTCTAGGTGGGCAGCGAGAGCTGGCAGCAGGTTTCAAGGTGTAGCCCTTTGAAAAAGTTGTTGGATGTACAGCAGAGGGAGGAGCCACGAGGACTGGGGATCCAAGGGCCTGAGCCCCCAGGATTAAGGATCAGGTGATTGGGAAAAGACCCCAACAGTAGCTTTTTTTCCACTATAATTATTATTATTTGCAGTACTTGAGATGAAGCGCAGGGCTTTTGCACTGAGCTATACCCCAGCCCATTTTTATTTTATTTTATTTATTTATTTATTTTTGAGACAGGGTCTTGCTCTGTAGCCCAGGCTGATCCTGAACTCACTGGTGTAGCCCAGGCTGGCCTTGTACTCAGAACAATCCACCTGCCTCAGCTTACCAAGTGCTGGGGTTACAGATGTGTGCCACCACGCCCAGCATTTGTGGTGTTGGGGAATTGAACTCAGGGCCATGTGCTTGCAAGACAAGCGCTTTAACCACTGTGCCATTCCTCCAGCCCCCAATTTTTATTTTTGATTTTGAGATAAGATCTCACTAAGTCCCTAAGTTTCCCAGGCGAGGTTGGAACCTGCAATCCTCTGCCTCAGCCTCTCACGGTGCTGCGATTACAGACTTGTGCCACTGGGCCCAGCTCCAAAGACATTTTATTTATTTATTTATGTTTATTTTGATATTGGGATTGAACAAGGGGCCTTTGCTCTGAACTATATCTCTAACCCCTTTTATTATTGTTTACTTAAGACAGGGTCTTCCTAAATCACTAAGGTGCCTGGACTGGGCTCAGACTTGGAATCCTCCTGCCTTAGCTTCCCAAAGTGCTGGGATTACTGTGCCACCTGGCCTGGCTTCAGAGGGATTTTAGAGGATACGGAGTCAGCAGTTCAGGCCTGGAGAAGAGCGTGCGTGCAGTGTGTCCCGAGGGTGCTGGATTTAGAACCAACATAGATTCCTCCAGCCACCCAAAACTGTGCTCTGTGCCTTCCATTTTGGCTCTGTCAAGCTGAGCAGTCAAGCGCCTGTGTCATCATTGCTCCTGGTGTCCTTTGTCATGTGACCGATGACTGTAGAACCATGGGACCGTGTAGGTTCCTGTCTTGTTGGATTAACCTTTATAGTTCAGTCACGAGCAGGCATGCCATTCTGAGCTTTGGGAGCCTGGGACTTGTTGGTTTCAAATACAAGTAAACATTCTAGACATAGTTAGGAGTGGAAAATCTTCCTATGTGCTTTGTAGGTTGATACTCTGCCAGTCAGATGAAGGATAAATATACACTAATTTTTTTAATAAGTGTGTGTCTCTCTGTTTTTTCTTGAGACAGGGTCTCGCTCTGTAGTCCAAGCTGCTCCTGACCTCATGATGTAGCCCTATGGCCTCAAACTTACAGCAGTCCTCTTGCCTCAGCCTTCTGAGTGCTGGGCGTGCATCACCACACCCAGCTAATCTTTATGTGGTACTTGGGATTTGAACCCAGGCCCTTGCACATGCTAGACAAGCACTTTAACCACTGAGCTCTACATTCAGCCTCTGTGCTTGTTATTGAAAGAGTATAACAATATTTCCAGAACGAATAGTAAAGCCAAGCTTGGTGACACAGAGAGCTGAGGCAGGAGAATCACTTGTTTGAGCCTAGTCTCAGTAACATAGGTAAGACGCTCTCTTAAGATGAAATTAATTAATTAATAATTAACTCAAAAAGGGCTGGGGATGTGGCTCAGTGTGAGGGCACTGGGTTCAGTCTCCGTACTACAAAACAAAAACCAAAACAAACAGGAAGGAGACACAATTATGAAAGGCTGTGACTTTCCATAGAAGCTGACCAGCCCTCATCTGAGATGCTGGGGATCAGAGAGAGTTCACATTCCAAAAGGTTTTGTTCCCCAGATTTTGAATTATTTGCAAATATTTTCCCAGGTAATCACCCCTAATCCAAAAATCTGAACTCGGAAATGCTCTGAAGTCCCAAACTCTTCAAGCATCACATCAGCAGCACTCAAGTTTTGGATTTCAGGGCATTCAGATTTTGCATTTTCCAGTTGGGGATGCTAAGCTAGTAGGAAAAGGAGCGTTAGGTTCGCAAGACACATTTTGTTCTCACTGAGCTTCAAAACAACAGGTTTTATTTTTTCTAAGCAGCAGATTTTATAAGATTGTTTTAAGGAGATAGTTCCTAAAGGCTCATAATCCCTTTTCTTTATGTGTTTTTAAAATCCTACCTAATAAATTCCTCTGTGCCTCCTGTTGATACACCCTGAAAGTACCTTCTCTGATGGAAGTCAGCATACTTGTATGGTACCCTAGGGTGGGGTGAGTCAAAGTTTGGGGACTTCCTTGAACCCTGCTCAGTGACAGTTCCTGTGGCAGACCAGCCAAGAGTTACATGAAGCATCAGGATTGCAACTTTGGTTTTCTGTTTTCTTCCTTCCTTCCTTCCTGCCTTTCTTCCTTCCTTCCTTTCTCTCTCTTTCTTTCTTTCTTTCTTTCTTTCTTTCTTTCTTTCTTTCTTTCTTTCCTACTGCCTCAGTTTCCCAAGTGCTAGGATTACAGGCATGCACCACCACACCTGGCCTAAACTTTGTTTTTCTTAAGATGTTGGTCTGCTTTTGGTAAAATGTACAGAAACTGGCTTTAATTATCAAGGCTGAAACCAACATGAGAGATTTGGCAGGGACACGCACCTGCCAGCATTTCCAGTTTTCTTTTCAGGAATGTGTAGAATGGGTACTAAGAAATCTTCTGTTGCTTTCCTAAGCATGATTGCAGTGGGGCCTTCCAGAGGTGAAGCTGCTGCCACATAGCTGGGACGTGCCTCTCCTGGGGAGGGGTTACTCCCTTACATGACAAGGACTTTCTCCAAAGTCACCTTGCAGAACTCCAAGTATGATCTTAGCCCACTATGGTGGCCCCCAAAGAGCTCATCCCTTTATTAATGGGCTAGTCTCTGGTGTTTTCTGTCAAAGCTGTGTCCCCTATGAGTCTTTTTCTTCTGAAGGTGACATCTCTTCCTGTTTTCTCTTTCTAATAAGGTTTTGCTTGGGGGGGGGGGGGGAGGAGAAAGATAGCTCATTGTCGTTTTGACTCTACTGAGACCCAAAAATTTTTTTTGTTGAGACATAATTGTACTCTGTAGTCCAGGCTGGTCCTGACTCCTTGTGTAACACAGACTGGCCTCAAACTCATGGCAATCCTCCTGCCTCAGCCTCCCAAGTACTGGGATTATAGGCATGTGCCAACATGCCTGGCTAATTTTTGTGTGGTACTGGGGAGCTGAACCCAGGGCTTTGCCTGTGCTCGGCAAGAGCTCTAAACCCTGAGGTATGCTCCCAGACCCAGAGGTGAACAAATTTTAGCAAAATGTGAAAATAACTACTATAGGGGTTGGAGAAATAGCACAGTGGTTAGAGGCCCTGAGTTTGGTTCCCCAGCACCACATAAGCCAGGCATGGTGATGCATGCCTGTAATCCCAGCACTCAGGAGGCTGACACACAGGGATTGCTGTGAGTCCAAGACCAGCATGGGCTGCAGAGAGAGACTCTGTCTCAAATAAAGTAAAATTATGCATGCCTGTAATCCCTGCACTTTGGGAGGATGAAGCAGGAGGACCCTATGTTTGAAACAAGCTTGGGCAATTTAGCAAGACCCTATCTCAAAATCAAAACTCCAGAATGGGCTGGAACACATGTGGCTCAGTGTGAAGACCCTGGGTTTAGTCCCCAGTACCACACACACACACACACACACACACACACACACACACACACACACACTGATACGAAAGTATGGTGGCACATGCCTGTCATCCCAGCACTCAAGAAGCTGAGGCAGAAGTATGGCCTTGAGTTCAAGGCCAGCCAGGGCTACATAGTGAGTTCAAGACCAACCTGGACTAGAGATTTGTCTGTATGCCCCAGAGCCTCAGCTTTGGCTATGTGTTTTAGCACCAGGCCTTTGGCACACTTCTCGTGTACTCAGTGAAGTAGTCAGAAAAGGGCAGGCAGCCTCTATAATTCAGAAGCCCTCCGAGCTCTGTCCCCACCTTCTCCCAAGCTTGGGTGCCTCAGCAGGGAAAGGCCAGCAGGTCAGCCTTCCCGACAGGGACTGCGGGGCCCGAAGGTCTGAGCCCGGGCCTCTTGCTCTCGTAGCTTTGCACCCTGGGACATCGAAGTCTTCTTCTCTCCCCTCCTACGGCAGGACCACTCTGAGCCGGGTAAGGTCTCAAGACCAGGGATCGTGGGCTACCTGCGGAGGGGTGCATGCGGGGTGCTTCAGAGGGACAGGGTGCTCAGGCATCCCGGGGATGGGGAGGCCTCACCGTGAAGGGGCGGATGAGGACTGTCTCCTGTTCCCCCTGGTCTACCCCGTGTGTCCTTTCCCAGCTGCAGTCCACAGACTTTAGCCCATCAGGGAGTGAAGCAGGAAGTCCAGGTGAGAAGCCGGGGCCACGTGTTGTTGGGAGCGAGGGTGGGGGTGTGGGGGGGTGATGCACAGGCTCCGTGGGCAGCCTGTGTCCCATGTGAGAGCATGTGCAGGGTCGGGGGGCTGAGCTGGTGGTTTGGGGGCCTGCTGACCTCGGAGTTGCCTCTGAACAGTGGCTTTTGTCTTCTCACAGGCCTTCAGGTGAGTGTTCCCTGGAGGGGAGCAGGTGGAGCACCAGAAACCCGGGCCAGGCAACTGGCAAAGCTGGGGGGAGGGGGTGTGGGGCCGCAGAGCTGCCTGGCAAAGACCTGAGGACACCAGGGTAAGGCTGGGAAGGTCCCCCTGGCCCACTCTGGCTCACTGCGGCTTTGGTCTCCCCAGAACGGAGAGGGCCAGAGGGGGAGGATGGACCGGGGGAACTCCCTGCCCTGTGTGCTGGAGCAGAAGGTGAGGGCAGGGGACCTGACCCTGCTGCGGGGGGGTGGGCGAGGGGTGGGGCCAGGCGAACTGAATGCGCTCTGGGGCCTCCTGGAGGTGATGCTGGGGGGGCAGCAGGGAAGCGGAGGGACACAGATGTGAAGTAGCATGAACCTCAGTGACCTCTGCAGGGGGATAGGGGCCTAGGGAGTAGAGGATTATGGGGAAAGAAGATTGTGAGCCCAGCACGGCCCTCCCTGCCCCGCCCCCAGATCTATCCCTATGAGATGCTGGTGGTGACCAACAAAGGAAGAACCAAGCTGCCTCCGGGTGTGGACCGGATGCGGCTGGAGGTGTGTGGAGAGGGCGCCAGATGCGTGCAGGGGCTACGGTGGGGTCTCCCTTCCCTGCCTGTCCTGGGTGCGTGCAGGGGCCGTGAGTGAGGTCCTCCTTCCTGCCCTGGATGCATATGGGGCTCTCAGATGGCCCTTCCTTTGCCTGGAGAGGGAAACCTGGGGTCCCTCCGTTACTCAGCACAGCCCCCGTCTGAGCCTCTGTCCCTTCAGCTGCCTTTGTGTTCCCCACAGAGGCACCTGTCTGCAGAGGACTTCTCAAGGGTCTTCGCCATGTCTCCTGAAGAGTTCAGCAAGCTGGCCCTGTGGAAGCGGAATGAGCTTAAGAAGAAGGCCTCTCTCTTCTGACCACACAGCCACCTCTCCGTGGCCAGCCCCTCCCCACTGCTTTTCAGGGCTCTGGAACTGGGGCCAGGAGACCCCACAGTATCCTCCCCCCTGGCAGGCTGGGCACAGTGGGAGATGGGGTGGAGGCAGGTGGGCTCCGTTCCTCAGGGAGAAGGAAGCCAGGACCTCTGTAGCCCCAGCTCCACAAAGTGTGGACTTTGTTCCCCACAAAGAGCCAGGGGACCCCTTCTCTCATCCTTGGGCCCCGCTGCCCAACCAAACTCAGCCTGGACTCCAACATACACAGAGTTCATGTGTGTGTCCTCTCCTGGCTTGTCACCCTCACATGAGGTCTCCAGAAGAGAGTAGTGAGGAGAACTTGGGGAGGTGGAGGGGGCTTCATGGACAGGTCTGTCAGCTGTCCTGTCCAGGAGGTAGGACGTGGCCAGGCAGGGACAGCTCCAGGACCCTGTGTACACCTGCCCATTCCCAGCACTCTGACTGCAGGAGCAGGCTCTAGCTGGGCCTCCAGCAAGGAGGCCACCTCCCTCCAGATTGCCCTGTCGTCTACATGTGACCCTCAAGCTTTGAAGCCTCTTCCTCCAGCCCATGGCTTCCCCCAAAGCCTCGGCTTTGAGTGGAGGTGCTGCCTCTGCAGCACCAAGCCCGCCACCAGCCTCTAAGCCAAGCCAGCTAGGACGCCCCTGTAGCTCCTCCCCAGGGGCCAGCAGCCTCCCCTGAATGGGATCCACCTGCCAGGCTTGGGACGCCTGAGTCCCGGCTCCAAGCCCCACTCACTCTCATGCACCCCCCCACTTTGCTGTCTACAGAATGTAATTTATTGGGGCACCCCCGCTGCTTTCCTCACTCAACTCCCTGCCCTCCCTGGGTATATTCCCAGCTTTCTTTCCAGATGTGGATGTGTATATAATTATATATATATTTTTGCCCAGGTCTGGGTTCGCTCCTGCTCAGACCCTGACATTCCCTTTCCACTGTGTGTGTGATCATGCTGGGGCGGGGGACTCCGCTTGGAATTAAAAGGTTGCATTGGGTCCCTAAATCTGTTTGTCCTTTATGAACCACCAGCTCTGGGTGAGGGACAGGGCACATCAGGCTGAGGGAGGCTATAGAGTGAGGGTTCCCAAGGGCCCCTAAGAGTGGGAGGGGGTAGAGAGGAGGTACCCACACTCCCGTTCTCCAAGCTAGTGCCACAAAACCAGGGGCCAGGCTAGGCAGAATCCCACCTGGTTTGATTTCTCTTTGTGCTTCCATTGTTGCTGTAGAGAAACATACTGATTTTTGTGTATTGATTTTATATTCTGCAATTTGGCTGAATTTATTAATTAAGTCTTTCAGTACAGTTTTTGGGGTCCTCTATGTAAAGGGTCATGTCATCTGCAAGTGAGGACAGTTGACTTCTTCCTTTCTTTATTTTTGACCCCCCCACTCCACTTCTTCCTCTCCTATGCACATCCCTTCGTTGCCTTCTCTTGCCTGATTGCTCCAGCTTGGGTTTGGAGCTCTATGCTAAGCAGTAGGACACCTTGTCTTGTTCCTGACTTGAGGGGAAATGCTTTCGGTTTTTCCCCATTTAGGACGCTGGCTGTAGGACTGTCATAAATTGTTTTGTTTTGTTTTATCGTCCTAGGTGCCTTCTGTACCTATTTTCATCAGAGTTTTGATCAGGAAAGGATGTTGTATTTTGTCAAAGGCTTTTTCTGCATCTATCAAGATGACCATATGGTTTTTGTCTTTGCCTTTGTTAATGTATATTACATTAATTGATTTGCGCGTGTTGAACCAGCTGGAAAGGTTGGGATGAAGCCAACTTGGTTGTGGTGTATGATCTCTCTCTCTTTTTTTTTTTTTTTGAGTCAGGGTCATCTTGCTCTGTAGTCCAGGCTGGTCCTCAACTCACTGTGGAGTCCAGGCTGGCCTTGGACTCACTGCGGTTCTCCTGTCTCAGCCTCTCAAGTGCTGGGATTCCAGGCTTGCGCCACCACGGCCGGCCTATGTGGTGCTGGAGAATCGAACTCAGATACTTAGCGTTTGTCTCAGTGTTTGCTAGGCAAGCGCTTTAACCGCTGAGCCATTCCTCCAGCCCCTGTGTATGATCTTTTTAATAATTTGTTGCATTCTGTTTGCAAGGATCTTATTGAGGATTATATTCACTGAGGAAATTGGCCTGTAGTTTTCTTAGTTTGTTGAGTCTCTATCTGGTTTGGGGATCAAGATAATACCTGCTTCCCAGAAGGAGGTGGGCAGTGTTCCCTCTCGTTCACTTTCATGGAGAAGTCTAAGGAGCATTGGCACTAACTTTCCAAAGTTCTGGTAAGATTCTGCAGTGCATCCTTTAGGTCCTGGGCTTTTCCTTGTTGGTAGATCCTTTACTACTGCCTCAGTCTCATCCCTGGTTATTGCTCTATTCAGGGTTTCTATATCTTCTTGGCTCAATTTTGGTATATCATTTGTGTCAAAGAATTTATCCATTTCTTCTGAGTTTGTGAATTTGTTGGAATATAGTTTTGCAAAACAGTTTCTATAATCCTCTGGATTTCAACAGTGTCTGTTGTGATTTCACCTTTCACATTTCTAATTGCATTGATGTGAATTTTTTCTTTCCTTCTTTTGGTGAGTTTGGCTAGAGATTTATCAATCTTAGCTATCCTTTTGAACAATCAAATGCTCAATTCATTGATCTTTTATTTATTTGTTTTTAGTTTCAATTTCATTGTTGTCAATTCTAACTCTTTTTATTTATGTACGTCTTCATTTTTGAGACAGGGTCTCACTCTGTAGTCCTGGTTGATCCTGAACTCACTGTGGAGCCCACACTGACCTCAGACTCACAACAGTCATCTTGTCCAAGCCTCCCAAGTGCTGGGATTACAGGTGTGCGGTACCACGCCCAGGTTATGTGGTATTGAGGAGTAACCCAGGGTCTTGAGCTTGCTAGGCAAACACTTTATCCTTTATCCACTGAGCTCTTCCTCCAGCCCTCCTCTCTGATTCTTAGAATTTCCTTCCTTCTATTGCCTTTGGATTTGGCTTGTTCTTGTTTCTCTAGGACTTTGAGCTGCATCATTAGGTTGTTAATTTGAGAATGCTGTTTTTCTTCATATGTACACTCATGGCTTATACATTTCCCTCTTAGTACTGCTTTCATAGTGTCCCACACATTCTGGTATGGTGTGCTTCCATTGTCATTTAGAGAGTTCTTGGTTTCTTCTGTGACCTATTTCTTGTTCAATAATGTATTATTTAATCTCCATGTATTTGAGTAGTTTCCATAGTTACTTTTGCTATTCATTTCCAGTTTTATTCCACTATGATCTAAAAGTATGCAGGGAATGATTTCAATTCTTTTGTATTTATTTAAGCATGTCTTTTCACCAAGAATATGGTCTATTTTGGGAAAAGCCTGTGTGTTGCTGAGAAAAAGCTGTATTCTCTTGACATAGAATAGTCTGTAGATATCTGTTAGGTCCATTTGCTCCATGGTGTGATTTAGTTGTGATGTTTCTTTGTTGATATTTTTATCTCCTGGACCTGTCTGTTTGTGAGAATGGAGTATTGTAAGTATGCTAGTATGATTGTACTGGGGCCTCTTTGGCCCTTCATGTCCAGTAGTTTTTGTTATGTGTAACTGGGTGCACCTACATTGGGTGCATATATGTTTATAATGTGAGCTCTTCCTGTTGGATTATTCCTTTTACCAGTATGTAGTATGTTTCTTTGTCTTTTCTGATCTGTTTTTATTTGAAGTCTGCAGTGTCTGGGAAGAATGTAGCTACTTCTACTTGTTTCTGGGCTCCAGTAGCATGTAGTATTAGTTTCCAGACGTTGACCTTCAGTCTGTGTGCTTCCTTGTGGGTGAAGTGTGTCTCTTGCAGACAACAAATAGTTGGGTTTTGTTTTTGATCCACTCTGCCAGTGTGTGTCTTTTGAATGGCAAGTTAAGACCATTAGCATTGAGAGTAATTATTGTAAGATTTTTTTTACTGAATCTTGTCTTTGTCCCATTCTTCTAGTGTTGGTTCTTTACTTTTTCTTCTTGTCATATTTTCTTTTTAAATGTTTTCTTTCCTCTGTGTTCTTTTATGTTGCTCATCTCTCTGTCTCACTCTAAAATTCCACCAAGTATTTTCTGCAGTGCTGGGCTAGTGGTCCCACATTTCTTTCGGGTTTCTTGATCATGAAAAATTTTTGCTTCTTCAATGTTCAGGCTTAGTTTTGTTAGATACAACAATCTGGGTTGATACTTGCTGTCTTTTAAAGCTTGAAAGGTATTTCTTAAAGTCCACCTGGCCTTGAAGGTTTGCACTGAGAAATCTGTGGTAATTCAAATAGATTTGCCTTGGTAAAATAATGTCTTTCTCTTGCTGCATTTTATATTCTCTTTTTATGTTGATTTTTGAGGCTTTTGATTATGATGTCATGGTGAGTATCTTTTCTGGTCAAGGTTATTTGGTGTTCTATAAGCATCTTGTACCTGAATATTAATTTCTTTTCCTGGATTCAGGAAATTTTCTTGCATGATTTCAGAGAATTATTTCTTTATACCTTTGATGATGTCTTCTGCTTTTTCTCCAACACCATCATTCTGAGGTTGGTTCTCTTTGAATCGCCTATCAGCTGTTATACTGGCTACTTTGCTCACTTCTAATTTTGGACTCATGCCCAGATTGTGCCATTTGTTTCCTTAGCCTTGTCCTCAGGATCTGAAATAATGTCCTCTCGTGTGTTCAAGCTGACTTCCCCTGCTTTCAAGTGAAATTTTCGTATCCTGAATTTCAGCTAGGTTTCTTTTCAGATTTTCCACTTCTCTATCAATATGTTCCTTTATATCTTACATTTTCTTATTTACCTCAGCCAACTTTTTATTTGTGTCTTCTATATGCTCAGTAAGCTTTGTATTCATTAGGACCACTGTTTGTTTAGTAAGTTCCTTTCTAAACCCACTGATCATCTTGGATTTCTTTAAGAATATTTTGTGTGATGGGGCTGGAGGAATGGCTCAGCTGTTAAAGCGCTTGAGCAGCTTGAGCAAGCGCTGAGCCAAGTGCTAAGTACCTGAGTTCGATTCCCCAGCACCTCATAAGCTGGGCGTGGTGGCGCACGCCTGTAATCCCAGCACTCGGGAGGCTGAGACAGGAGGATTGCTGTGAGTCCAAGGCCAGCCTGGACTCTGAAGTGAATTCGGGACAGGCCTGGACCACAGAGTGAGACCCTGTCTCAAAAAAAAAAAAACTATAAAAAAAAATATTTTGTGTGAACTTTTGTGTGCTGTTTACAGAAACCAACTTGTCTATTTGTTTTGTGTTTTGACTTCCTTACTTTTCTTTCTTTCATGAGGCAGGGTCTCTCTCTGCTGTCCAGGCTGGTTCAGAGCTCACTATGGAGCCCAGGCTGACCTTGAACTAATGGCAGATCTCTACCTCAGCCTCTTAAGTGCTGGGATTTTAGGCATGCACCACCCCACCCAGTTTATGTAGTGCTGGGGAACTAAATCCCAGGGTCTTGAGTTGGCTTTAAATGCTAAGCTATTCCTCCAGCCCCTTGACTTCCTTTCCTATGAGTTCCACTATTTCAGGGCCCATGACATTAGCTTCTGGGGTCTCAGGTGTTTCTGGATGTGTCCTGTTGCCTTGTTCTTGTGGTTCTACTGTTGTGGGACTTCACTTTAATGGCCTAGCCAAGAAGCTTCTTTGAGTGTGTATGAGGGTGTGTGGCGGGGAGCTGAAAATTCTCTGAGTTCTGTGCTGGGAGTAGGCAGAGAAGGGGACCTAACAGTCTGATGGCCTCTGAGGTGTCTTGTTCATATTCAGGCCCCTCAGCAAAGCTGTCCCATCTGTCCTGGATTTCCTTCCCTGAGGGCAAGGCTCTCCACCCCCTGAGGTGCTCCCACTACCGCCCAAGCCATTCAGGAGGTCCATGTGGCCTTTCTCTCCTCTCCACAAATGTCTCTTTTGCCAGTTTCTTCCTAGGCATTATTTTTAAGAGTGATCCCAGAAACCTTGATGTGGCCCATCCATGGCTTCTGCTACTCTAAATAGTTCAGGCTTGGGCTCTTTTTAAAAAAAATGACTCCTGCCTACATCACTGCCTGTTACGGCTGCCAAGTGCTGCATCTCCCAAGCTGGTCTAGGTTCCGGGGGTCTTTTGTAGAGGTTCACAGTGCATTTGCAGTTTGCCCCTCGGCTCATTTCTGGAGGCTGGGGCTATCACCTGCTGTCAATTCCCATATCTCCTGGATCCACTCTTTCCTCGGCCTGAGGTTCCCAGCTCCAGGCTTGCCTCCATCTGTGGATCCTGGTGGGTCATAGCTGTTCGCAGTGGACCTGGGGCAGCTTCCTGGGCTGTTGTTTTCTTCTGCTTCTGATGCATCTGTGGGGCTTCTAACCTTCCCATGGCTTCCTTTCAATTGCTAGGTTGCTCCTACCTCTCCTAGATAAGTTGAGCAGACAGTTTTTTACTATCATATCAACTTTTTCAATGAGTCTATGAAGAGCCATTGAGCAATTCTGTTACATGGCCGCCATCTTGCCCAGGCTGAGCCATGTTTCCAGTCTATCACCGGGCCTGTCAATGTGAATACATTTCTTTACATTCCCATTGAAGGGCAGTGAGTGTGGCCCCCTCACTGCATCTGGGCCCAGTGCCTTCTCATTTAAAACAGCTTCACTGAGCTGGAGGAATAACACAGCAGTTAAAGCACTTGCCTTGCAAGTGCAAGGCCCAGAGTTTGATTCCTCAGAACTTCATAAGCTGGACATGGTGGTCCACGCCTGTAATCTCAGCACTCAGGAGGCTGAGGCAGGAGGATTGCCATGAGTCCAGGGCCAGTCTGAATTACATAATGAGTTCAGGACCAGCCTGGAATACAGAACAAGACTCTGTCTCAAAATAAATAACTTCCCTTGCCATGACCTTGATTCTTCAACTAAGCTCATGGGAAAGACTTGACCCAAAGCTTGTCCCCCAGATGAACTAGCCTGGCAGCTGAAGTGGTAGTTCACTGTTCACTAATATTTTTGATGTACAACACTGCGTGTTTGGGATTTACCATGGTTTTTTTTTTTTCAGCCCTAGAGATTAAACTTTTGCACCAAGCTACACCCCACCTCTTTATATTATGAGACAAGGTCTCACTAAGTCATTAAGTTGCTCAGCTGGGGCCAACATTGTGATAGAGTACTAGGATTCAAGGCATGCACTACCACACCCAGCTGGAATGTATTAGGGTTTTTAAAAATAACATTTAAAAAGCCAAAAGAGGCTATGAACTCTCCGTGTATTTCCAGTACTCTCCAGAGTTGCTGGGAACACACAGAGGGGAAAAGCTCTTTGGTCTGCCCTGCCTGTTTCCTTTATCTGTAAGGAAGTGGGCCCAGCACAGGGCCCCGCTGTCCTGGCATTCAGATCTCTCTATTCTCCAGGATAATTCTCTTAGAAAGTGGTTGCCAACCTCTTTGACAACAGTGGCCAGGTTAGTGGAAGAGCATCCTGCGAATGGAGTGGGGGAGCACTTGTTACACAGGAGAGTTTTGGGGCACAGCTTTGAAACCCGAAGCTGTGGCAGGAGGGGAGGGGGAAGTGAAGCTCCGCCTCCTGTCAATCAGCAGTGGCATTAGAGCCTAATAGGAGCTTGCTGTGCTTCCCGTCCCAGGCTTATAATTCTGTCATTCTGGGAGGCTGAGGCCATTTGATCTCAAACTCCAAAATATGGGCTAGAGATATAGCTCAGTCTGAAGGACCAAGGCTCCATTCCCAGTAACAAAGGGAAAAAAAGCACCAAGACCTCAAGGTCTAGGTTCTATTCCCTAAGAGGTTTCTCCTCTGCCCCCTAGGGGGACTTTGGATGCCTTACACTCTTCCCGTATGATGCCAGCGATTAGCAGAGATAGTTCCCCCCCACCCCCACCGGCACTGATGCACCCTGGGCCAGCACTCCACCACTTGATAACATTTCCAGTCCTTTCTGTTTTTTATTTTGAGACAGGATCTCACTAAGTTGCCCAAGTTACCCAGTCGGGCCTAGAATTCTGCCTCAGCTTTTTGTGTGTTTGTTTAGTTTTTGAAACAGTCTTGCTCTGTAGCCTAGGCTGATCCTGAACTCACTATGTAGCCCAGCACACCCAGCTTTATGTGTTGTTGAGGAATCGAACTCAGGGTCTTGTGCTTGCAAGGCAAGCATCTTATCTGCTGTGCCATTCCTCTGGCCCCTGGCTCAGGCTTCTGAAGAGCTGGTATTGCAAGCATGTGTGGTCAAAGATACTTTGTGTGTGTGTGTGGTACTGGGGGTTGAACCCAGGGCTTTCTAAATAAGCTACATTCCTAGCCTTTTTTTTTTTTTGAGTCGGGGGTCTCACAAAAGCACTAAGTTACCCAGGCTGGGCTCCAATTTGGAAACCTTCTGCCTCAGCAACCCGGGGTGTTGGAATTACAAGTATATGTCACAACATCTGCCCCAGAAATAAATTTTAAACAGACATTACTGCCTATAATTCCAGCACTCAGGAGGCTGAGGCAGGAAGATTGCTATGAGTTTTAAGTGTGAAGCCATCCTGGGCTACCTAGTGAGTTCAGGACCAACCTGGACTACAGAGTGAGACTCTGTTTCAAAAATAAAGCAACACATGAAATGTCAGTAATGCATTTATTTATTTATTTATTTATTTATTTATTTTTCTGGGGATTGAGCCCAGGTCCTTTGCAATGAACTACATCCCCGACCCATTTTAGTTCTGATTTTGTGTCAGGATCGCATTAAGTCACTAAATTGCCCAGGTTGGGCTGGAACTTGCTGTCTTCTTGCCTTTACTTACCTTTGCCAGAGAGCTGAGACTACAGGCTTGTACCACCGGGCCCTGCTCTATTTATTTATATAGATTTCACTTAATGTATTTCCTTATGCATTGCGGTTACAACATGTAATCAATGTAAAAATATGATTAGGTTGCTATTTGATATTTTCTTTTTATTATCCTTCATTACAATCTGGGGTATCCTAGGCGCCGCACATCAAGCAGGACCCGTGTGTTTCGCGCGCTTCTCAGTGCAGCGTGGCCAGAGCCGCTGGGCTGGACGGGGCGAGGGGCGCTGAGGCCTCACTTCGGGGTAAAATCTAGCTCCTCACCGAGAAAACCTCCCGGTCCCCGTCCGCAGGGCCGCGCTCCAAGGGCCGATCGCCCTCGGGAGGACAGCCCGGTGCCCCGCGCGCGGCTCCGGCAGGTGCCGGCGCGCCCTCCTCCGGTCCCGCCCCGCCCGCCCGCCCCGCCCCCGGGGCGGAGCCCGCGCCGGCCCCGCCTCCCGCCCTGCGTCCCGGCGCCGCCTCCGCGAGAGCTGCTGCCGCCGCCGCCGCGCCGAGGCCCGACGCGGGCAGGCCGCCGCCATGCTGAGCCGGCTCGGGGCGCTGCTGCAGGAGGCCGTGGGCGCGGTGAGGCGCGGGGGCGGGCCGCGGGTGGGCCGCGGCGGGCGGCGGGCGGGCCTGCTCGGGCGGGGACCGTCCCCGGGCCGCGCCGCTTCCGGCCTGCTGTCGCCGGTCGCGCTCTCGGGGCTTCTTCCCGGGCCGCCGGCTCCCGGCTCCTGCGCCCGGAACTGCTTCCTGTGTCCGCTTCCTGCGCCCTAATGCTTCTCTCGCCAAGCTGTCGCCTGTCACCGCTTACTTCCTTGCAGATCCGCCGCCCCGTGCCTGTCAGCCTTTCCGGTCGCTCCTCCGCCCTCCGCACCTGGGCTGGGAAGCTGCCGGGCAGCCCCGCGCCGGCGCGCCCTTCCTTTGGCCGTCGGAAGCGAGCCGGCGCGGGACGGGGACCGAGACAGCCCCGAGCTCAGCGTCTCACCCGTGCGGGGCAGGCTGGCTTTGGTGAGGGACAGGCCAGCCGCCGTGTTGGGCCTACGTGTGGGGATATATATATATATTTTTTTTTTTTTTCCTTTGGTGGGTCCGAGGGCAGATCCCAGGCAGCCCACCGTGGTTAACTTTGTTCCACAAAATAAAAGTAAGTTCAGGGTTTTTTTTGTTTGTTTGTTTTGGTACTAGAGATCCAACCCAGGCATACTAAGTTACACTTTCAGCCCATTTTTTAGTTGGGATTGTGAGATGGGTTTTCACTGAATCGCCAAACTGCCCAGGGTGGAGTTCAGTTTGCAATCCTCCTGCCTCAGCCTCCCAGAATACTGGGATTACCGGCCTGCACCACCACCACCACGCTGAAAGTGTAGTTCAGCCAGGACAGGAGGCACGCCCTGCTCAAACACCAGCCGCGCCAGGAAACTGTCTGTGAAGTTAATTCTTTCTGCCCTAGTGTAAATCTACTCCTGAGTAATGACTTTAGTGTGTCACAGGAGGAACAACCTTGGGTTTTCACCCTTTCTGTCCCCTTTCCCCCAGGCCCTTTCCCGGTCAGAGCTCTTATGTGGACAAGGTGGAGGACCTCTGCACCTGGTTTCTGTCTCCCACCTCAGCTCTGAGGGCCTGGGCCATCCCGTGGAGAAGAGGTTCCAAAATGACCTTTATCCCCTCTGGCCCCTGATCAAGCAGCTGTCATCTTAGAAAGGGATGGATGAGCTGACCTATGCCTCTGGGGAAGGCTCCATTTACAAGGAAAGTGGAGGGATGGATGGACCAGATAATTCCTTAATCCTGGGAAGTAATTTTCTGTGCTTCTGGTGTGGGAAGCTGCAGCCTTCACGGCTGGGGGAGATACCGGGGGTGGAAATGGAGCTCTTTTTAGGCAGGTGGTCTTGTGGCGACCCTTAGTGTGCAGCACAGAGATGCTGCTCTTCTCGTGATGCTGGACCTGTGGGATTTTGTGAGATAAAAATCTCTTTTCCACCCCGCTCCCGTGTCTAGGGACCAGGTGGTTTTTCCTGGGCTGGGTCACAGAGTCACATGTGACCCAGAAGAAAGCATCTTTTCCTCTCCTGACAGTAAGAATCATTTGGGCTCTTTCTAAAACTATCTTTTCTTTATTTTTATTTTTTGAAACAGAATCTTACTCTGTAGTCCAGTCTGGCTTTAACTCATGGTCCTCCTGCCTCAGCCTCCCAGACTGCCAGATTATAGCATAGATAATCTTTATGTGGTACAAAGAGATTTTTTTTTTTTGAAACAGGGTCTTGCTCTGTAGCCCAGGCTGGTCCTGAACTCACTAAGGAGCCCAGGCTGCAGTCCTACTGTCTCAGCCTCCCAAGGGCTGGGATTACAGGTGTGTGCCACCACACCCGGCTTATGTGGTGCTGGGGACTCAAACTCAGGTACTTAGTGCTTGACGTAGCACTTGCTAGGCAAGCGCTTTAACCGCTCAGCCATTCCTCCAGCCCCAGTGCAAGAGAATTGAAACCAAGTTCTCTGCATGCTAGGCAGGCACTTTGACCACTGAGCTACATTCCCAGCCCCTCTGAAAATATCTTGGAAAATAAAAGATCTGATACTTTATTTTTGGACCGGCATTATAGTAGCTGGTAATAGATTTCGGTAAATTTGATTCCTGCCTTCTGTGCAGTAGCCTGTGCCATCTCTTCTGCCTTCTCTGGGGCTTCCTGCCGACTGGTTGGTCGGTTCTGTGGTGCTGAGGATCAAGCCCAGGGCCTTCATACTGCTGAGCTACATCCTCAGCTCATTTTTGATTTTGAGACAGGCTCTTGCCAGGTTACGAAATGGCCCAGGCTGGGATAGAACTTGAGGTTCTCCTGTTTCAGCCTTCCAGAGTTCTGGTATTACAAGACCAGCCTTTGTTTGTTTTTTTGAGACAGGATCTTGCTCTTGTCCAGGCTGGTCCTGAACTCACCATGTAGCACAGACTGGCCTTGAACACATGGTAATCCCCTGCCTCAGCCTTCCGTGTGCTGGCATTACAGGCATGTGCCACCACACCCAGTTTATGGGGCACTGGAGAATCAAACTCAGAGCCTTGTACTTGCCAGGCAAGCGTTTTAACCACTGAGCTACACCCCCAGCCCCTGTTTGTTTTTGCGATAGGATTTTGCTACGTTGCACAGGTGAGACTCAAACTTCCATTCCTCCTGCCTCAATCTCCCTCCATGCTGGGATTACAGGTGTGTGCCACCACTCCCTGCTGTAGGCCTTCTGGTCTGTCTTGGGCATTCCTTGTGGTTAAAGCCCTGCTCAAGGATTTCAAAGACTGAATGATATTTTGAGGCTGCGACAGGGGCTGGAGGAATAGCACAGTGGTAAAAGCGGTTGCCTAGTAAAGCACTAAGTCCTGAGTTTGATTCCTCTGCACCACATACAACTGTGTGTGGTGTCACAAGCCTGTAATCCCAGCACTCAGGAGGCGGAGGCAGGAGGTTTGCTGTGGGTCCACAGCTCAGGACCAGCCTGGGCTGCAGAGCAAAACCATGTCTCAAAAAAGAAAGAAAAAGATTAAAATAGTTGAGACTGGAATGCCCATCCCAGAAACTGAGATGATAGTGGTGCTTGCTGGCCAGGCGTCCAGGGCTTCCAAAAGAAGGTCCCACAGAGAGAGTGTCCTCAGGAGTTCTCGGAGAGTTGTGTTTCTGCGGGGTCACTGTGCACAGAGCCCGTCTGGGGCAGGCCCTCAGGGCACGCCCAAGCCCGCAGAGATGCCCGCACAGCGCGGGCAGCCACTTCCATGGATGACGTGTGGGGAAGCACCGGAAGGTGCAGGTGCTTCTCCGGAGGGGGCAGCCTCGCAGCTAACTGCAGGGGACAGATTGCCGGCAGCAAGACCATCAGGGTCCCTGATCCGGTGGTCTGTCCTGTGCCCTCGATGGCCTTTCTAGCACCCTTCCTGCTCTGCTCCTGGCTGCCTGCACAAACTCCGCAGGCTTGGCCTTGGAGGCCTTCACGTTCCCCCTCGGCATTTTCCCCAGAAGCACTTTGCAGAGCTCCTCCCGTGGGAAATGCCTTCTCCTGGTTGAAACTGACCCAGTTCACGCGTGAATTCAGCCATGACCTCAGCAGCGCCTTCCTTGCTCCAGGCTGTTGGAGGTGACCCCTTGTTTCTGCGAGGTCCCTTTCCACCTCTCCTGGGGCCTCACACTACTTATTATTCAGTTAAATTTTAAATTTTACGTTCATTTCTCCTTAGAAGCTTCTTAATTTAGTGGCTTTATTTTTTTCTGCAGCATGGTCTCACTAAGTAGCCAGTCAGCCTAGCCTGTTGAACTAGCTACTGTTGTGGCCCAGGCTGGTCTTGAGCTCGCTATCTTCGTGCCGTGGCCTCCTAGATAGTCCTGGTATTATACAACTGCACTACCACACCTGCAGAACCACAGCTTAAGTACCTTTTTTTTTTTTTTCTTTTTTAAGGGGGTTACTAGGGATCGCACCCAGGGCCTCTGCATTAAGTTGCATCCCCAGCCCATTTTTCAGTCTTGATTTTGAGACAGGGTTTTGCAAAGTGGCTAAGTACTTATGATCCTCCTGCCTTGGCCTCCCACAGTGATGGATTACAGGCCACCACCAGGCCTTGCAAATTTTCCTTCTGTTGCTTGTGGCATCTAGCCTGGCATCCTGCACCTGGTCGTACTCAGTTCACAAGATAGTGACTCATGAGCAACCTGATGTGTAGATGTCGTGTGTCTGTCCCCCACCCCCGCGCGGCCTTTCTGGCATTCTTCCTGCACTGCTCCTGGCCCTGCACACTGGCTGCGCATCCGTATCACGGCACCAGCTCTGTGCTGCTGTAAAGTGCCGGGTTCAAGTGAGAAGTGGGCAGGTGCAGGCGCTGGCTTTATGGAGCTGTCAGGCCTTCACTGGACCCTGACAGATACTCTTAGGACCCGTTAAGTATAGAGGGATACAGGGCCACTGGGGCAGCAGGTGACCTGAACCAAGACAGACATGAAATGTTTCTGAGGAGGGGCTGCTTGAAGACACATTTTTTTCCTGCATTTTTTTTCTATTTTTGCCCATGTTATTTTTTATTTTGAGGCAAGGTCTTCTAAGTCACTTAGTGAGTGCCAGGCTAGAACTTCTGATCTGTCTACCTCAGCCTCCCATAGTGCTGATTACAGGCGTGCACCACCAGGCCCAGTTTGTTTATTTTGAGACAAGGTCTCACTATAGTTGAGGCTGGTCCTGAACTCACTGCATAGCTCAGGCTGACCTTGTACTCATGGCAGTCCTCCTGCCTCAGCCTCGCAATTACTGGCATTATAGGTGTATGAAGCCATAACCAGCTACTCTTTAGGTGGTGCTGGGAAATTGAACCCAGGTCTGTGCACATACTAAGCAAATGCTTTAACCACTGAGCTGTGCCTCCAACCCCTCAACTTGTTTTTAATCTTGAGACAGGGTCTTACCAGATTGTATCGGCAGGGCTTCATTTACATTTCTGCTGCCTCAGCCTCCCAGAGTTGCTGGGATTATAGGCCTGCACTGCCAGGCCTAGCTTTGCAAGCGCTTACCCGACGATGACAGAGGGAGAACGACCCCTTTTTGGAGTCGTTTTGGAGAAAGAGGTGGAGAGAGCCTTCCTGGAAGGGGGATGAAGGGCGATGAAGGGCTTACTCAAAGCAGCGGCAGGACTCTGGGCTAGAAGGTGGGGGGCAGTCAGGGGCACAGCTAGCGAAGGGGCTGGTGGGGCAGCCTGAGGCCCTGGACAAAAAGGAAAGCCAGTTATAAGGAGGACACTTCCTTTATCCTGTGCTGATGGTCAGGGTCAGCCAAACATGGCCTGTCCTGTCCTTGCATACTAGTTGCTACAGATAGTTTAATTCAGAGAGACTAAATGCTTTATCTTTTTCTCCCCCCGATTATTATTTTTCTTGGTTTTTTTTTTGTTTGTTTGTTTGTTTCTTTATTTGAGACAGAGTCTTGCTCTGCAGCCCAGGCTGTATCTGAACTCACTATGGAGCCCAGGCTGGCCTTGGATTTAGCAATCCTCCTGCCTCAGCCTCCTGAATGCTGGGATTACAGGCATGCACCACTACACCCAGCTTTATGTGGCGCTGGGGAATCGAACCTAGAGCCTTGTGCTTGCTAGGCAAGCACTTTAACCGCTGTGCCATTCCTCTTCACATATGTTTGTGATGCATAATGATTGCATTGTCTTGGGGAGCGTACACATACGCCATATAAGTATTGCATGTTAATCAGTTTACTTCCTTTCCTCCATCCTCCCTTTTGGCTCCCCCTGCCCAAGTCCCTTCCTTCCTCCACAGTCCACCTCCCTGTTTTTTGTTTGTTTTGTTTTGTTTTGTTTTGTTTTTTTGAGAAAAGGGTCAGGCTGATCCTGAACTATTTTGCTCTTTAAATTATTTATGTATTCAGGGCTGGAGAAATGGCTCAGGTGGTTAAAGCACTTGCCTGGCAAACACTTAAGTACCCAAGTTCGATTCCCCAGCACCACATAAGCCGGGCTTGGTGGTGCAGGCCTATAATCCCAGCACTTGGGAGGCTCAGGCAGCTCTATAGTGAGTTCAGGACCAGCCTGGACTACAGAGCTGTCTCAAAGAAAAAATTATTTGTGTGTTGGGCTTTCATTATAAGAGAAACCAAGCAATACTGAACCCCTGTGTCTGGTTTATTTCACTTCCGGTTATGGTCTTAAAGATGCATCTATTTTCCTACAAATGACTCAGATTTATCCTCTCCAAAGCTCTGCCTCTGAGCATATGCGTCTGTCCCATCCCTGTGGCGGCGCTTCCTGGGTGCTCCCTGCGCTTCTCACTGTCCTTAGGTTTGTTTGTTTGCTTGCTTGTTTTTGGGATAGGTCTTGCTGTGTAGTCCAGCCTGGTCCTGAACTCACTGTATAGTCCAGGCTGGCCTCAAACTCATGGCAGTTCTCCTTCCTCAGCCTCCCGAGGGCTGGGATTACAGGCGTGTGCCACCCTGCCCAGCCTCTGTCCTTACGTTGTAGCCTGTCCAGGTTGAGATGCCTTGACAGTGTATGTATCCCCATCAACATGCTTTGCCCCTCCGGGACAAGAACTGTGGACTGTAGAGATGTGTATGAGGCAGGGGCAGTGGGAGAGCAGTACCAGAAGGTGGAGACCATGCTGCCACGTCCCAGAGAGATGCGTTAGCCTGCCTTCCTGCAGCACCTCTTCCAGGGCCCAGTGACTACCTGCCCAGATGCTGAGAGGACACATGGGGTGTGCATACTCCTGAGTGCAGGGGGCCTGTGGTTACTGGGGCCACCACCAAGGCCGTGTCTCTGCTCTCTCTGCAGCGGGAGCCCAGCCTTGACCTGCTGCAGGCCTTCATCGAACACTGGAAAGGCATCACGCACTACTATATCGAGAGCACAGGTGTGGCCTGCCCCTCCCCAGCACGGGACCCTGGAGGGAGCTGGGAGGAAGGTGCGGTAGAGGGTGACAGTGTGGGTGACTCAGGAAGGTGACATCTGCTGGCCAGTTTGGAGGCAGAGCCAGGGAGGACAGGAGAACAGACACACAGGAGGAAGACCAGGAGTCCTGACCCCTCTGGTCTCTGATGTTGTTGCTGGCCCAGCCCTGCCCTTGTGGGAGAGTGGTGTGTGGGGACAAGTCAGGACAAGGAGGTGGGCAATCTCACAGGCCTGAGTACAAGATGGAGGTGGGCGAGCTGGGCCAGTGCCTGCCATAAGGGAGGCTGAGACAGGTAGATTACGGGTTCAGACCCACCCTGGGCAACTTAATGACTTAGTAAGACCGTGTCTCAAAATCAAAAATAAAAATGGGCTGGGGAAGTAGCTCATGTGGGAGGGCCTTGGGCTCAGTCTCTACGACCACAAAAATAAAAGAAAAGAAAAAAGAAAAGAAAACCAGACAGTTGATTCCATTTGCCCCAGCTTCCCTGGGGTAGAATCCCTAGGTCTTTAGTCCCCACATGCTTATGCCTGAGTAAGAAAAAAGAAATGAAACAATTCCCCCTTTCCCAGAGCCAGCTTCGGGAATTTCCCTTGTGAGGGACTGGGGGACGGAAGGAAAGCCGAGGTATGGAAGGACCAAAGCCTCGTGCTGTCTGGCCCTCCAGGATCGCTACTGAGGGCAGAATCTGATTGGCTGTTTTGTAGTCAGTACACCCAGATTGGTGAATGCAGACTGGTTGCCAGGTAACCAGATCCTGCATCCTTAACTTTCCTCTCCCTGGAGTTCAGACTGGGTCTGACGCCCGCATGCCTTTCCTAAAGGATTTCTTTCCAGCTTGAATCAGCTTCCAGAACTTACGTAGTGATGTTTGTCACTTTGAGAACTCTCTGAGTGTTCTGTGAGACCAGGATTCTCAGTTTTGACACTGTTGACATTTGGACTGGATAGTTCTTGACATGTAGATGGCCAGTGCGTTGTTACCTGTCGAGCAGCAAATGTGGCCTCTACCCACGAGATGCTAGTACCGCGAGCATCCCATTGTTACAGCTGTAAATGGCTCCAGACATGGCCAAATGCTGCAGAGGTTCGTGATGGTGAAATCACTCCATCAGCTAGGGATCACCCTTTAAACAAAAGTGCTCTCCCCTCTCTCTTCCTCTCAATCCTGGAAACAGAGCCCAGGGCCTTCACACTGAGCTACAGCCCCAGCCTATTTTTAATTTTATTTGTTTATTTATTTCAGGCTGGTCCTGAACTCACAGTGGAGCCCAGGCTGGCCTTGGACTCGACAATCCTCTTGCCTCAGCCCCCATGTGTGGGGATTTACAAGCGTGCGCCAAGCTTTATGTGGTGCTGGGGAATCAAACTCAGGGCCTTGTGCTTACTAGGAAAGCAATTTAATCGCTGTGCCATTCCTCCTGCCTCAGTATTTATTTTTGATCTTGAGTTAGGATCTCCCTAAGTCACCCCAGGTTGCCCAGACTAGGCTCAAACTTGGGATCCTCCTGCTTCAGCCTCCCAGAAAGGGATTACGGGTGTGCACCACCAACACCTGGCCTAGACTACAACTCTATTTTTTAATTTTTTCTTTCTTTATTTTTGAGACAGGGTCTCACTCTGTAGCCTAGGCTGGTCCTGAACTCACTGGTGTAGCCCAGGCTGGCCTTGGACTCAGGATAATCCTCCTGCCTCAGCTTCCTGAATGCTGGGATTACAGATGTGTGCCACCAAACCCAGCTTTATATGATGCTGGGAAATCAAACTCAGGGCCTTGCACTTGCAAGGCAAGCATTTTAACTGCTGTGTGATTCCTCCAGCCCCTATTTTATTTTTTTGAGACAAGGTTTCACTCAGTAGTCCAAGCAGGTTCTGAACTCACTATGTAGGTCAGCCTGACCTTGAGCTCACAGCAATCCCCCTGTCCCAGCCTCCTGAATGCTGGGATTGCTGGCATGCGCCACCATGCCCAGCTTATGTGATGCTGAAGAATCAAACCCAGGGTCTTGAGCTTACTAGGCAAGCACTCTAACCCCTGAGCTATGACCCCCTAACCCCCTAAATCACTCTTGATAGTCCCATGGGAGAGTAGCATAAGATCCGGAACCGGCTCAGCCTCACCTGGGTCCACACCTGCATCTAGTTCTTTCATTTCCCCAGTGACCCTGGCGCTGGAGGATGAGACAGGTTGCCTGGCTGAAGAGCCTGTGCCCTAAAGAATAGCTAGGGGGCGCTCCAGGGTAGTGCCAAAGCTTTCTCTCCTGAAGCACCTCACCCTCTGAGGCTAATTTTGAAAGCTCCACCCAGCAGCTCCGTGGTGGGCCCCTGCGCAGTGTCAGAACAGGTGTGCTTGGCTCACAGTTTTCTGCTTTGTGAAAAACAGAGCTACCTTCTGTGAATGGCAAAGGATGTAAACAGGCCTCAGGAGGTTGGCTCAGAAAGCTGCTAGAGCTTCTAAATTGTATGACAGACCTCTGAGCCCTTAGGTCCAGAGAGCAGATAGGCAGCTCTCAGAGTATGTGCTGTGGACCCATGCTATGTCCCTGTCTTGGGATCTGGAGGAGAGCCATGTGTCGCACACTTCCTCCACCCTGTACTGGGGCAAGTACACATTCCCAGCCAGAGGGCTGTGTCCTGGGCCTCCTCCAGCAGTACTTTTGTCCTTTTAAATACACAAGCATCAGCTGTAAACTTCCATTTCCGGGTTGGCCGCTGCCCCACCCCCACTCCCAGCTCTGACTTTTTCCTCCTGGTTTTGGCAGCATGCAGTGATGCTTTTAAACCCCTCAGCAGATCCCCTCCCCCTAGTGTTCTAAGTCTCCAGTAGTAGCCAGTCCTGGTGGTGCAGGCACTCTTAAGAGGCTGAGGCAAGAGGATCACATGTTTGAGCCCAGCTGGGCAACTTAGGGAGACCCTGTCTCAAAATCAGAAATAAAAATGGGCTGGAGATATAGCTTAGTGTGAAGACCCTAGGCCGGATCCCTCAGCACCACAAAATAAATAAGTAAATAAATCTCCAATAGATGAAAACACTCCGGCCAAGAAGACAGACATACCTTGGCGGCTGAAGCAGATGCTGGACATCCTGGTTTACGAGGAGCAGCAGCAGACGGCCGCGGGTGAGGCTGGGCCCTGCCTGGAGTACCTGCTGCAGCACAAGATCCTGGAGACCCTGTGCACGCTGGGCAAGGCTGAGGTGGGCACGCCCCGGGGGCTCTCTAGAACCTCCCACTGCAGCCAGGCCCCTGCATGCCAGGCTTTTCTGCCTGTGAGCCTCCCAGTCCCAACACGGGGATGGAGGGACAAACAGGGGACAGGTGCTGGGGCTGCTGGGGCTGCTGGGGCATTCCACCTCCTCTGAGGGACTCCTGTTCTCTTTTGCTCACTCAGCAAAGGTACTGAGTACCTGCCATGTGCTGGGCTGTATTCTAGAGGCCGGGGTGCAGAGGGGTAAGAGGCAGGAGAACTGCATCCACCCTTGCATCCTGTGGGGGTTGTTCCCAGACTCCCTCTGTTCAGATACCAAAATCCACGGGTGCTTGAGAGTCTTATATAAAATGGAGTCAGCTGGGCCTGGTGGCATAGGCCTGTAATCCCAGCACTCGGGAGGCTGAGGCAGGAATATTGCAAGTTCAGGCCTAGCCTGGGCTACTTAGTGACTTAATGAGACCCTGATTCAAAATCAGAAATAAAAATGAGCTGGAGGTACACCTCAGTGTGATGGCCCTGGGGTCCTGGCACCAATCCCCAAGGATATTGTTAGAGACTGTGTTTACATATCACTTACACTTATCCCCCTGTACCCTTAAATTATCTTTAGATGACTTACAATGTAGATTGGCTAATAGTGCAACATAAACACTATGAAAATACTTGTAATGCTGTATTTTTCTTTCTTTTTTTGAGACAGGTTCTCACTCTGTAGCTCAGACTGGTCCTGAGCTCACTATAGAGCCCAGGCTAGCCTTGGACTTGGCAATCCTCCTGCCTCAGCCTCCCGAGTGCTGGGATTACAGGTGTGCAGCACAATGCCCAGCCTTATGTGGTGCTGGGGAATCGAACTCAGGTTCTTGTGCTTGCTAGACAAGTGCTTTAACTGCTGTGCCATTCCTCTAGCCCTGTAATGCTGCCTTATTTAGGGAATAAGGACAAGAAAAATAAAAGCTGGTATGCATTCAGTACTGATGCAGTTTATCTTTTTTGCTTTGGTACTGGGGATTGAACTCAGGGCCTTCGCACTGTGCTGCATCCCAGCCTTTTTGTTGTGTTTTGAGACAGGTTCTTGCTAAGTCACAAAATTGCCCAGTTGGGGCTCCTCCTGCCTGTGCCTCCCAGAGTGCTGGGATCACAAGCTTTGTCAGTATGCCTGGCTTTCAGTTTCTTCATTCATTCATTCATTTATTGCTGAGGGTGGCACGGGGCCCTCCTACAGTGTGTTCAATAATGACCCAGTTAAGGGCAGGAGGGTGAGATGGGAGCGGAAGGAATGGAGGGAGCAGCCTCTGCGCAGGTAGAGGTAGCCTCAGCATTGACGGCACCCCCTTTCATCCCAGTACCCCCCAGGCATGCGGCAGCAAGTATTTCTGTTCTTCAGCAGAGTCCTGGCACAGGTTCAGCACCCACTCCTGCACTACCTCAGCGTCCACAGGCCCGTGCAGGTGAGGCTGGGTAGCCAAGGGCTGCCGGGCACAATCCCTACCACCCTGGCTGTCCCATTCCTTCTTTGGACTTTTCTCCTTCCAGAAACTTCTCCGGCTTGGTGGGACAGTCCCTGGGTCTGTCACAGAGAAGGAGGAGGTACAGTTCACCAGTGTCCTCTGCTCCAAGATCCAGCAGGATCCAGAGCTGCTCACCTATATCCTGGAAGTGAGTTCTCCTGGGGGAGTGGGAAGGAGAAGCCCGGCACCCCCAGACAAACCTCAGGAGGGGGCAAAGGAGAGGCCCTGTTGGTTGCCCACCCAGCACTTTTTTTTTCTCCCATAGTGCAGATAGAACCAGGGCTTTTATACTGAAGCTTTTTTTTTTTTTATTTGAGATAGGATCTCACTAAATTACTAAATTGTTGGGTCTGGGCTCAAACTTGTAGTCCTTCTGCCTCAGCCTCCCAGAATGCTAGGATTATAGGATGTGCCACCACACCTGGCTCCACCCTACACTTGAGGAAGATCCCTGAGGAATGGCCTCCCTGTGACCTGGCCTCTTCCACCTTCTTCTCAGGGTAAAAAGATTATAGGGAGGAAGAAGTCATCCAGAGAATCTGCTGCTCCATCTAAAGACATAGCCAGTCCCAAGAACAAGGACAGTTCACCCAACAGTGCTCCTGTCAGGGGTCCCCAACTGGATGGGGAGGACTGTGGGACCCAGGCTGTGAATGACCACCTGCCCGCTGAGACTGAGGGGTCCAGTGGTGGACATGGAGAGGGAAACCTCGTCACCTCCCTGCTTGGGCTGTGCAGAAGCAAGGTGCTGGCTGCACCCATGGTGGGTGGGCTGGGAGGAGGGAGCCAGGGAAGGGAGGGGGCTGATAGGTGATCTGGGGGTTCAGATGCATGTCTCTGAATTCATGTCCTCATCCCCTAGAAGGGACGGGTAGCCCTGAAGGCCCAAGAGAACCTGCTACTCCTGGTAAGCGTGGCCTCCCCGGCAGCCGCCACCTACCTGGCACAGAGCAGCCCCTGCTGTGTGGCGATTGCCGAGCATCTCTGCCAGCTGTACCGGTCCCTGCCTGCCTTCCTAGACCCTACTGACATCGCTGCGTTGGAGGGCATCAGCTGGAGGTGGGCCCTGCCCTGGGAAGGCTGGGCAACACCTGCAGGGGCTGGGAGCTGGCTCCTCTGGTATTCCATATGAGATGGGGCCCCTGCTGGCCACCCTCTTCCAGGGGTCCCAGGGGATCTCTGGGAAGTGTTCCGTTTTTTTGTTTTGTTTTGTTTTGTTTTGTTTTGTTTTGTTTTTTAACAAGCTGTCACTCCGTGTAGTCCCAGCTTGGTCTGAACTCACTATGTAACTGAGCCTGGCCTCAACTTTATAGCAGTCTGTCTGCCTCACCCTCCCAAGAGCTGCCCAAATCTAGGAATATAGGCATGTGTCCATGCCCAGCCAATTTTTATGTGGTGTTAGGGGATTGAACCCAGGGCCTTGTGCCCGCTAGGCGAGGCAAGTGCCCTAACCACTGAGCTATGCCTCCAGCCCTCTGGGAGGAACACTTTTGTCATGTTTTACCACAAGGCCCATAGCAGAACTGACCCCAGCAGCAAAGGTTCTAGTAAAGAAAGGCCAGCTCCCAGACGTCCCTGAGGACCTTGAAACTTGTCTGTCATCTTCCAGACTTCCTGCCTCCCTCTTCCCTAGGTTACCCAGTGCCCCATCTGATGAGGCGTCCTTTCCTGGCAAGGAGGCCCTGGCTGCCTTCCTGGGCTGGTTTGATTACTGCAATCACCTTATCACAGAGGCACACATGGTAAGCAGGGGCAGACATGTCCAAGGCGGACATGTCCAGGGCTCACTGCCTCATCTTGAGGATAGAGTAGAGTGTATGCTTAATGACTTGGGGCCAGTGAGTTCAGGGGAACCAGGATGGGGATAAACATGGAGTCTTGCTTCTGTATCAGGTGGTTGCGGACACCCTCGCCAAGGCTGTGGCTGAGAGACTGTTTGTGGGGACACTGCAGCCCCAGCTCCTGCATGTGTAAGTGTCTCACCACTTACCATGGCCCTGAACCACCAGGTCCCTTCCTGTCCCTAGGGCCAGGGACTTCCTTGGCCAGATGCATGTCTGTGGACTGTGCTGGTTCATGTTTACCAGGCCTGCCCTTGCCACACATGTCTCTGAGCTGCTTGGACTAAGAGATGGCTTCTTGCCTCTAACGACAGGACCTCAGTAGGGATGGGGACGCGGCCAGAGATGTGTCAGCCAAAGATGAAAGGAAAGCAGGAGAGGGCTGTGCACTTGCCCCCATGGCTCCCTGCTCCTTCTCTACTGCCCCTGGCTCTGCCCACCTGGCCTGGCTAAGCTGTGCTCTCCTGCAGGTCTGAGCAGACCATCCTGACCTCCACCGCTCTGCTGACTGCCATGCTGCGCCAACTACGCTCCCCTGTGCTGCTGCAGGAGGCTATGACCTTCCTCCTGAGCACCCACCCGGGGCCTGCAACTGCTGAGGACAACCCTCGCACCCTGTGTGAGCACCTCATTGGGCACTGTGACCACCTCTCTGATGAGGTGAGGGCGGGCTCTGCCTACCACACTCCCACAGGGGGTTTCCTAAGCACATCTACATGTTTTCCTGTTTTTTTGTTTGTTTTTGAGACAGGGTCTCACTCTGTAGTCCAGGATGGTCCTGAACTTACTATGTAGCCTAGGCCGGCCCCAAACTCAGGCAATCCTACTTCAGCCTCCCAAGTGCTAGGATTGCAGGCATGCGCCACCACACCTGGCTTATATTATTTTGATTTGTGTTACCTTGCCCGGGTGATTGTGCCACCTCTCAGGGCATGAGCCCCTCAAAGCCCTGACAAGCTGATAGACAGCCAGTCTGTTTTTGTCACAGAAGTTTTCTGTGTCCACACGCTCTTTGTGGCAGTGTGTAGGTTGCAAGCTGCATTCCCAGTCATTTGGCCTTTTCTTTTTCTTTTTTCTTTTTTTTTTTTTTTTGTACTGACGGTCAAGACCAGAGCCTGTACATTGAGCTTCGTCCTGTGCTAGGAGCTGGTCCCTGCCCCTTTCCTTTTTTTGATGGGGTGGGGGACTGGGGATTGAACCTAGGACCTCTCCACTAAGCCACATCCCCAGCATTTTTTTTCAGTGGTGAAAGTATTTATCTTATGAGCCCATGAGGCTGGCCTCTAAACTTAAATATCCAGCAGGGGCCTTAGCCTTTTATGGCCATGGGTTGGTGCAGGGATGGATACTGGAGCCTTTATCCAGGGCAGTGGAACCCAGGGACCAGAGATGGGATGTCCCCGAGTCAGAATCGCCAATCGGCAGCAAAAGGTGAAAAACAGATGGGAGTCCGGGGACTCGTTGGAATCGCACTGATGTCAAGGGGTCTTAATTTTTTTGTTGCTGTGACAAAATATTCAACATATACAACTTAGAGAAGGAAAAGTTTATTTTGCCTCACAGTTCCAGAAGGTCACAGTCCATTCATGGGTGGCCAGCAACAGTGGAAGCACTTCCCAGAGGTGGAGGTGGAGACAGCTCCAAACAGCATTGCGAGTGGGAAGCCACATCCCTGAAGGGAGGAAAGGTGTCTCCTGCACCCTTCCGGGTTGTGTCCCAGTGATCCACTCTTTCTGGGCCCATCCTCAGGGCTCCAGATTTAAGCCCCTAATCCACCACATGCCTGTAATCTATAATCTGCCTCATGCCTGTCTTATACCACACTTGTAATCCACCTCCAGGCCGGACCCCATCTCCTAATAGTTCTTGGTTCTATAGATAATCCCTAATATCTAAATACACAAGACTTTGAGGGACATTCCAGATCCAAACCAGAATACAAGGGGAACGCAAGAGGCTTTGGACCTCGCCACCAAACTAAGGGTTGGCCAAGCCCTAGCACTTTTTTTTTAATTTTGATTTTTGAGACAAGGTCATAGTAAATTATAGGCTGGGCTCTAACTTGCAGTCTTCCCGTCTCATCCTCCCAGTGTGCTGGGATGCTAGGTGTGTACCACCACATCTGGCTTCCTTTGGCTTATTGGAGGCTCAAGCTTTCTGTAGGTTGAAGAGGTTTTCTTGTTTTTGTTTGTTTGTTTATTTATTTATTTATTTATTTAGAAACAGGGTCTCACTGTGTAGTCCAGGCTAGCCTTGAACTCACAGCAATTCTCCTGGCTTAGCCTCCCAAGTGGCGCTTATGTGGTGCTGGATAATTGAACTCAAGGCCTTGAACTTGGTAGGCAAGCTCTCTAACTGCTGTGCTATTCCTCCAGCCACTGAAGAAGTGGTTGATGGTCTCATTTTTTCGAGTGTGGAAACCAAGGCACAGAGGAGCTGATGAGGTCACCCGCAGTGGCACATCAAATGATTAATGGCGCCAGGTGTGGTGTACACACCTGTTATTCCAGCTGCTCAGGAGGCTGAGACAGAAAGTTCAAGGCTAATCTGGACACTGTCTCAGAATAAAGAGGGGTGGGGATGTAGTTCAGTGGTGGCGTGCCCCTGAATTCAACTCCAAAACCACCAACAAAACAAAACAAAAAACAGGTAATGAAACAGGGACTATTTGAGACTTCCTCCTTCCTGGGCCATCACCCATTTTCCACCCTGAAACCTGCCACGTTAGTCCCCAGTCAAAGAAGGTGACCTTGCCTTAGGGGACTTTCTTATTAGCTGGACCTGGTGGTACAGACTTGGTATTCCAGCACTGTAGGAAGCTGAGGCAGGAAGATCACAATCTGAGCACAAGCTGGGCAACTTAATGACTTACCAAGACCCATCTCAAAAACAAATCAAGCAATAAAAATGGGCTGGGGATGTAGCGTAGCATATGGAAAGGCCCTGGGTTCCATCTCCAGTGCTGCGAGGAGTGGAGGAGAGGACTTTAGGCCCACAGTTCCCAGGCACCAAGGAACTGGGAGGGAGTGGCGAGAAGGGCCCCCTGCTGATCCTTCTTGCTCCAGATCAGTGTTACCACTCTGCGGCTGTTCGAGGAGCTGCTCCAGAAGCCCCATGAGCAAGTCATCCACAGCCTGGTCCTGTGCCACCTTGAGGGGCGCCTCTATGTGGCCCGGGGCTCACCAGAGCCTGAGAACTATGAGGACAACTTGTAAGTGAGACCCAAAACACCTGGGACCATCTGGAGCCCAGCTCTGTCCCCAGCATCCCCATGCACATCGCTCTACCTGTCCACTCATTGGCTCGTCCGTTCACTCCTTTGATGGCGCCCGCTGGTCCACCCCGGCTGCAGAGATCTGGAGGAAGATCCCTACTTCACCGACGGCTTCCTGGATTCTGGCCTTCAGCCCTCCACAAAGCCTCGCCCGGCTCCTGCCACATCAGACGGTAGAACTGCGGTGACCGAGATAGTCAACAGGTGGGGAGCAGGTCAGGCAGTTGAGACGCTGGAGTTGTGTTCTGTCTTTGGAGTCCTGGGAGCAGGGGCGTGCAGGGGGTCCAGGAAGGCACCTCCACACCAAGGCTCCTGTTTCCCAGTTTCCTCTGCCTGGTCCCGGAGGAAGCCAAGACCTCAGCCTTCTTGGAGGACACCGGGTACGACACGTACGTCCATGATGCCTACGGACTGGTGAGCAGTGGTGGTCGGCAGCCCTTCTTACACTTCCCAGGCCTCGGGTTGATAACACCTTTGATCTTCTGCCTGTGGAGCCTGTCCCCTTTCCTTCTGCTCATGTCCCTCAGGTCTCCCCTCTGCTTCAGTTCCAGGAGTGCAGTGCCCGTGTCATGCCCTGGGGGTGGCCCCGGGGTCCTTCACCCGTGGACCCCCATGAGCCCGAACGGCCTTTCTTTGAGGGTCCCTTCCTCCAAGTGCTGTTTGACCGCATGGCCCGGATTTTGGATCAGGTAGCCAACAAGACTGTGACCCTGGTGAAGTCCAGGCTGCACCTCTGCAATCCTTTAGGAGTCTAACCGTGGGGCTTGACCACTCCTGGACCCTCCGGGTCCACATCCCCCAGCCCCTCCACCAGCCTTTCCCCAGGCGGGAAGTCCCGTCTCTCCTCTGCTCTGCACGCCCTGACATGCTCTGGCCCTCAGCCTCAGGGAATCCATGACACACACACATCACGTGAGTCTCCCACCCCCGCACATGTTCACACCAGCCAGGCGCCTCACTGGGGGAGTACAGAAATGCTCACCGCTCCCTGCCAACCCTCAGCAGCGTCCATCTTGTTCCCTACAGCCATACAGCCTGAACCTGCAAGTGACCTCAGTCCTGTCCCGGCTCGCCCTCTTCCCCCACCCCCACATCCATGAGTACCTCCTGGATCCCTACATCAGCCTGGCCCCTGGCTGTAGGAGCCTCTTCTCTGTGCTTGTCAGGGTAAGGGTGCCAGGATGGGAAGGCACGGGCTGGGCAGGGGGAGGGGGCTGCAGGAGGAGGGGGTACCCTGCAGTGCTGGAGAAAGAAGAGGTCTTCCACCCTCTTCCTTGGGAGCCTTCGGGAATGTGGCTGGTCCCCATTTCAGTCCTCCCTGGTCCCTAGGTGATTGGGGACTTGATGCAAAGAATCCAGAGGGTACCCCAGTTCCCGGGCAAGCTGCTCTTGGTACGCAGGCAGCTGATGGGCCAGGTCCCTGGGGAGCAGTAAGTAGTACCGGGAAGTGGGTGCTCTGGGGTGGAAGGCAGAAGGCACCCCCGGTCGGGGAGGTGTTGGCCGCTGGGGAGAGTGCTGGACGGTCAGGCCGTGCCCCCCACCTCATGCTCCCTTCCCTTAGGCTGGACCACCAGACCCTCCTTCAGGGCGTGGTAGTGCTTGAGGAGTTCTGCAAGGAGCTGGCCGCCATTGCCTTCGTGAAGTTTCCCCCACATGGTCCTCAGATGAGCCCCTCCCCACCCCAGGAAGGGCAAGTCTGAGCCAGGAGCAGTAAGGCTGTGTCTGTACCTCTGCCCAGGAGGTGCCTCCTGCTGGGCCCGCTGCCACTGCGTCCTCAGCGGTGGGAGCTTCAGCTCTCAGGTCGACTCCAGGGGCCCTTGGCCCGCTGATCACTCTCAGGGCCTTGGGTGTCAGGGAGTGGACGCTGGAGGTACTAAGGAGCTCAGGAGATGGCTTCCCTGGCACCTCGGTGTCCTCAGGGCCTTGGAGGAGGGGCGGGGTGATGGCCATCGAGCACCTGGATCTGCCCCTCGTGCGATGTCTGACTATCCACTCTGCACCTGTCATTTGTAGCCAGGGCCACAACCTGTGAGAACTCCATGGGCAACGTGGAGCGTGAGCTGCTGGCTCCACAGCTGCCCAGGTGCCCCAGCCAGAGAGACGGGCCGGGAACCCTGACTGTCACATTTGGTACTGTGAAGGCGCTGAACCTTGACAGATTCTTTTCCTGCCTCCTTCGCTTGAGTCTCAGAGAAGGGACAGTGTGGGGGACCACAGGGGAAGCCCCTTCTTCTTGCCCTGCCCTCCTGGAGATTGTTGCAAAATTCCCAACCGCCTCATGGCGAATGCCCAAAGCATGCTCCCGCCCAGGCGGGGGCAGCCGCTAATGAGAACCTTGGTGCAGCTGCAGCCAGGGCGGGTGAAGGCCTTGAGCTGGGTGCCAGCCGACAGCTCCAGCTGGTTCCTCTCTGGCGCCTTCTGAACCCGTCTCGGCAGGTCCACACCACCTGGGCAGAGAGGTCAGTGACCAGGGGAAGCTGAACTATACCCTCCACCTTCTACCCAGTGCCCAGCATCCTCGGTAGAAGGCCTTCCTGGGGAACACAGGAGCTCGGGGGCCAGACAAGGCAGGTGCCCCTGACTCCAGACCCCTGCAGCCTGGTGGGGAGGGTGAGGCCCAGGCGGTCTTCTGGTGTTGTTCTCCCTGCATGCCCTCCTTGGCTGGGGCCGCCACCCCACCCGGGCCGAATCTGTCTCGACCTGCAGGCACACACGGGCGGCGCCAGGCATTACCTCACAGCGAGACTGGGACTGCAGCTGCTGGCATGGCTCCTGGGCAAGGAGGAGCAGGCCAGAGCCCCTTTTCGCTTCCTTTTCCTGCCCATGCGGCTCTAGAAGCTGGCTGCTGATTGCCAGGAGGTGACATGAAAGAGGAGGAAACTCAGTGACCTGTACTTCTCCCGCATTCCTCCTGGTGTGGGAGGACTTCGCCTGCTCCAAAGCTACCCTGCTGCGCGCACGTGGGCCTCCTTGGGACACGAGCTAGGCCTCATTCTAGTCCAGAGTGGACCTGAACTCTAGCCCAAGCAGGCCTCAAATTCATGGTGATCCTTCTGCCTCAGCCTCCCAAGTGCTGAGATTACAGATGTGAGGCATCATGTCTAGCTGGATTTTTAGATTCTTAAAATACCTGAGGGTTAGAGTTATGGACCTCACCTCTCATCAGTGCACTTTGGCGTCTGCAGCGTCTCCCTCAGAGAGCACAGCAATAAACAGTGTGACTGCGCGGACAGGGCGCGCTTTTCCTCTGCCTTGTGTCCTGCGCTCTGCGTCTCTCTGCTGGGCCTGTCTTCCACCCCAAGGAACATGGGGTGGACAGAGACTCGCTCAGCAGGACAAATCCGACATTCGCCACACCTGCTGGGAGCCAGACTGGGCTGAGCAGTGCTATTTTTGCTCAGCTCACCTGTGGCAGAGCCTGCCAGCCAAGGCACCACCACGAGAGGCAGGCCCGGTGGGAGCACCTGCAAACGAGTCTCCTTGCCTCGTGCTCACGTTCTGGGCTGGGTGATTGGGTTGTGAACAGCAGGCTGGATTCTGAGCAAACTTGTCCTTAGATGTGTAGGGCAAGGAGGGGGTCCCCTAAGGGGCACAGACTGCCCCATGATGGGGTGGGCTGAGAACCTGGGCAGGGCCCTCCAGTGGTCTCAGCTTTTCAAAATGCTGTGTGTGGGGCGCTTATTGGGGATTGAACCCTAGGTCTTCACAATTAGCTATATCCCCAGCCCCCATTTTTACTCTGAAACAGGGTCTTGCTAAATTGCTGAGGCTGATCAAACTTTCCATCCTTCTGACCCACCCTCCTACAGTGTTGGGATTACAGGTGTGTCTGGATTTATTTGTGCGTGTGTGGTGGTCTATTTTTTTTTTTTTGGCTTGGTTGGTTTGAGACAGGTTCTCACTCTATAGTCCAGGGTCATTCTGAATTCACTATCCCAAACTGGCCTCAAACTTGTGGCTATCCATCCCCCTGCCTCAGCCCAAGTGCTGGGATCACAGGCATGTACCACCATGCCCAGCTCCATGTCAGGCTTTAAAATGCTTCTTAACGGGCTGGAGGAATAGCACAGTGGTTAAAGCAATCACCTTAGCAAGTCTAAGACCATAGGGTTGTTCCCCAGCACCACATGAGCCAAGCGTGGTGGCACATACCTATAATCCCAGCTCTCAGGTTAGGACGGGAGGATTGCCCTGAGCTTTAGGCTAGCTTGGGTTGTATACTGCGTTCAGGACTAGCCTGGACTACGGTGAGACACTCAAGAAAAAAAGGAGGTGCTTGTTTATTTTATCTCGCTCTGTGGCCCAGGCTGATCCCAAACTCACAATCTTCCTGCCTCAGCCTCCTGAGTGCTGGGATTACAGGCATGCATCACCACACCCGGCTTATGTGGTGCTGGGGAATTGAACTCAGGTACTTAGCACTTGTCTTAGCATTTGCTAGGTAAGTGCTTTAACCGCTGAGCCATTCCTCCAGCCCCAGAAGGTGCTTTTTATAATACCATTACCCAGGGACTGTAGGAACAGCAGTTAGAGTGTTTGCCTAGCAAGTACAATGCCTTGAGTTCAATTTCCCAGCAACACAAAAGCCAGGCACGAGATTCTGAAAAAATAAATTAAAAATTGCAGCCAATCCCATACTGCAGTCAGTATGAGGAAGGGGGGGCAGCTGGTCTGGAAGCTCTGATTCCAGTTGTGTAACCAGCATTGGAAGCTACAGACCTGAACGGCTCTCCTCTAAGTGAGCATGGGCTTTGCGGGGGGCAGGGGCGATGGTCCCTCAGACATTAGCAACAAACTGAATAAGAGAGTGGCTCATCATCCAGAAGATGTCTCCTCAGAAGGGCCCAGGATTCCTAACGCTCTCCAGAGATCAACAGAGAAGATGGTGGCCAGGAGGGGCTGGGAAAGGGGCCATGACCAGGCCTGTGCGTACAGACCGTAGGAGAAAGGAAGCCTAAGTGTTACACTGCTCAGATCCTAAATCTCTTCCCACAGGTGTGGCAATCAGCACACTACATCTTCTTAATCATCCTTGGTTTTCCACTAAAGTTTGTTTCCATGCCGGGGACACAACCAGGGCCTTCATGCAATGCTCCTTTCCTAGTCTTTTTTTTGACAGGGTCCTGCTAAATTTCTAAGTTGCCCAGGCTGAGCTCAAACTTTCAATCCTCTTGCCTCAGCCTCCCAGAGAGCTGGGATTACAGGCCTGCACCATCACAGCTACCTAGTTATTAAAAAAAAAAAAAAATAAAAATAAAGCCATGATTCTGCGGCACTGAGGGGCGCTGAAGGGGTTAGTCTGGCTTGGGCTAAAAGTATAAAATGACAGAGAGAGGTAAGGCAAAAGTGGGGATCAGAGCCTGGGAAGCTCCAGGAAAAAACATCTCTGGCTTCTGTCCCCCCCCTGCATCTCCCCTGCACCCACAGACTCACCCCTGGAGGGCTCTGCCCTATGCCCTGCCCAGTCATATCCTGCACCAGCAGGAGGAGATGGAATTTTGGTGGGCTGAGGCACTGCCAAGGACAGCAGAAGGCTCCTGTCCCAACAGCCAGGCAGCTAGGAAAGCCCGGGGGCTGTGGGTGGGGCAGGTGAGGAACAGTTCTGGGGCACAAGCCCACCCACTTCCTCCCCACCATGACATTTAGGCATGGTAAGCAACTCCTACCCAACAAAGGAGCTTCTCTCTCAAGGTCCTCTCAAGTGCCCCTCCAAAGTCTACATGCCTAACAGTGTAGCATGTGGATTTTTTTTCTTTTGGTGCTGAAGATCGAACCCAGGGCCTCTGCATTAAGCTATATCCCCACACCACCTTTCCACCTTTGGGGTGTTTTCGTTTGTTTTTTTTTTTCAGTACTGGAGATCGAACACAGCATCTTTGCTTTGAGCGACATCCCTAGCCCCTTTTTATTTGAGTTGAGACAGGGTCTTGCTAAGTGGTCTGGGCTGGGCTAGAATTTGCAATTCTTCTGCATCAGCCTCCCAAGGTGCTGGGATTGCAGGTGAGGACCACTGGACTCACTTACCATGCAGGTCTTTAGTGTGGCGGACACAAGAAATGACAAGGAGATGCGATCTGGGGTTCAGAAAGCTCCGAATCCCCGAAGCCAGAAGCTGCATCCATGTCCCCAGGACAAGCGGGCGATTAAGCTCTGGACTTCCTGCTTGGTGAAAGGCAGTTGAGTGTCCCTTTGGTGTGGTGTAGGAGTCTTCCTGAGAATCAGGAGAATCACCTCTTGTGCCCAGCGCCCCGACATCCTGGCTGCTCAGAGGAAGGCAAGGCTTCACGGAGGGGCACAGCCACCCAGCTCCCGGATTCTGCTGGCACTTCCCTATCTGTTCACTGGGACAACAGAGGAGTCCTGAAGCCTCTGCAGGAGCTGGCTCTGTAGGTCTCCCTCTGTCACCTTCCACCAGAAATATTTTTCACCCCGAACCTTTGGGGGCTCATCCTGGATTCCTGGGTTCCGAAAAGCCACTGTCACCAGCACATTCAGGCAAATGCCATCTGTTTGGTCTCTGCCCAGGTGTTGTAGTCCAAGCAAACCCTTAATGTCCACTGTCAAATTGTGCAGGGTCAGACATTCCTGTAGCAGCCGCAGGACAGCCACTTTGATGCCACCTCTTTGTTCCATGGGGGTAAAGCCACAGGCGGTGATGGGCAGGTGAGGGATCCCCACTGTGCCCACTAGCACCCACACAGTCTGGACACTTGTAAAGGTGGCCACAAGCCGCTGGCATACCACACTGCAGGGAAGCTCTTGGGGGAGAACCAGAGGATGCCCAGCTTGGCGGCAGAACTGGGCAGCCAGATCAACCAGGTGCAAAATGTCATGGGCTCGCAGTGGGGTGGGCAGGGAGACTCGTGGGTACCAGCCAGCCTGCAGGGACTCTGCGTCTGCTTCCTTAGAAGTCTTGAGAATCCCACCTAGGGGAGAGTTAGGGGACAGATGGGGAGGGTGTATGTTAAAAATATATGTATGTGTATCAGCCAGGTGTGGTGGTATGTGTCTGTAATCCCAGCACTCTGGGAGGCTAAGGCAGGAGAATCGCAAGTTGAGCCTAGCGCGGGCAACTCAACAATGTCGCAAGACCCTGTCCCCAAATAAAGACTGAAAAGGAGGTGGGGATGTAACTGAGCATGAAGGCCCTGAGTTCCATCCAGTAGCACATACGCAGAGAAGGGCGCTACAGCCCCGACCTCTGGCCTCTCAGGCTGCAAGTGGCAGTACCAGGACTGGCTGCAGAAGCGTTCATTCTACTGGAGAACAAGCTGGGGAAAGGTGGCAGCTGGCTCAAGCCTCCAGGCAGGCCTTACCTGTGGGGCGGGCAAGGAACACAAAGCGGATCCAGGTGGGACCCCGCTCCTCCAAGGACAGCAGCGTCACTGGCTCGCAGTCCAGCCCGGCCTCCTCCTTCACCTCCCGCTGCAGGGCCTGCACGATGGTCTCCCCAGGCTCCATCCGCCCCGCAGGGAGGTACCAGGCTCCCCGGCACTCCCTCTTGGCCTCCTGAATCAGCAGCACCTCGTCCTGAGGGAGGAGAGAAGCTTCACCCCCACTCCAGCTGTCTGGGAGATCCGGCAGGACACCCCATCCGGCAGCCTCCCCTCGGGATCCAGAAGTGTCCCAAACACGGTAGCCCAAGACTCCCTTTTATTGCTGTTGCTGCTGTACAGGGGCTCAAGCCCAGGCCCTTGGCACTATGCTACACCCCCAGCCCATTTTTATTTTTAATTCCCAAACTCACCAACCTCCTGCCTCAGACTCCCAGTGTGGGGGAGATTACACATCCGGGCCCACTTCCCTCTTCCAAGGTCCAGGCGACCTGCCCACGGGTGGGAAGGGGCTGCAGCTATCTCCTCTTTCCAATAATTCGGCCCTTCCGTTTCCAGAAGGGGCTGGGATTCCTGGCAGCTGCTTCAGGGCCTGGAGATGAGGCCCCAGAGGCAGGGTTGCCACACAGGGTCACTCACTGATCTGAGTCCTTATTGTACAGCTCTCACATCCACGTGGGCTTCTCATATTCCCGTGGCCGGTTCCCACTCTGACGTTTAGGCTTTTTCTTTTTTTGCACTGGAGATCAAGCCCAGAGGCTTCGCACTGAGCTACTTACCAAACCAATTTTTAATTTTTTATTTTGAGACAGAATCTGACAACTCACTAAACTGCCCAGCCTGGACTGGAGCCCGCAATCCTCCTGCCTCAGCCTCCAAAAGTGCTGAGATTACAGGCCTGTGCAACCTGCCCAGCTGGGGTTTGGGTTTTGAAATTCACCTCTACCTGTACCCCACCCTTCCCGCCCCGCTACCGTCCTTGGCCCTAGGAGTTATTATACCAACACGCCCGGGGGTGCCAACGAGTACAGAGAGGAGCACCAAAAAGCTGCCAGGAGGTCGGGCAGCCTCGGGGTGAGCTCCCCACTACTCTTCCTGGGCCCAGAGAGGTCCCTGAGACGCCGGGACCATCACACCAAGCCCATGCTGTGGCAGCACTGGGCTAGGCTCCTGGGAAGAAAGTACACCACAGCCCTTTCCTCGAGGACTTCTCCGTCTCCCCCGCTTTCGGGACAACCGCAGGGCTCGGGTTCTAGTGTGAGAACATGCTTTGCAAAACTGGAAAACGCCGCGCCCAGGGCAGCGATGGCCGCGGCCGTGGCTCTCCGGTGGCCTCCCGGGCTGGCTGCGCGCTCCCGAGCCCGACGGCGGGCCGCGGGCGGACGCTCACCTGCTCGTTGAGGAACACAGCCAGCACCACGTAGCAAACGTTCCTCCGCAGCCGCACCGGCGCTTGCGGCTCGCCGGCTGGCCCTGAGTCACAGCTCTGCACGCGCAGCCCCTGGCCGCCCAGCACGGCCTCCAGCTCCGCCTCCGGAACTTCCGCGGCCATCGGGCCCCTGGGCAGCGGCGCAGGGGGACCCCGCCGACCCAGGCAGGACCCAACAGGCTGGGACGCGAAGGGACGTGCGGGAGCGTGGGCTCCGCGTCCGTGCCCCTCCCCTGCGGCCTCCGGCCCGGCGTGAACACGGAAGCGGCCGGCGAACCCCGTCTGCTGATAGGCTGCACGTCACTGCGATCTTCCCGGATTGGCCCGTGTTGCCCACCGAAGGGGCGGAGCCAGACTGTTACGGGGCGGGGCTCACAGCCCGGGCACGCGGTGACCCCGCCCCGCTTCTGCCGTCCTACGCGTCCTCCGGTTCTTTTTCTTTTATCGCGCTCCGTGAGACTTCTGCCGCCAACCTCGCTCCTTCTCCCAGCGCGCGCCGGGCCGCGCGGCTGCCGACGGTGACGTCACCAGCCTGCAAGGTGCTAGATGCCTCCGCGGCTGGAGGCGGTGGCGTCACAAACTCCATGGTGTCACGGAGTTCCGGGCCTATCGCTTTGGCCGATCGTCCGCATCCACCTCTTCACTTCCCAAATAACTTTCCTCTTACTTGGTTAAAATGTACTGAATGTCATGTGGCCGGGGACTCGTGGACAGTTGCCTTGGAGATGCTGATTTAGTTGAAGGGGTGGATATAGATATATCAAAGTCAACTGAGGGTTATAGGCTAAGTGCTAAATGACTGGTTTGGGGAGATAATGTGACAGAGGCTTCCAGGAGGAAGGGAGCCGGCTGGGATGATGGTCATGCGAGGCAAGGGTGGGCTGAGAGAGAGAGGCCTGGAATCATAGACCAGCCCTCATCCAAGGCCTCCTACCCACTCTATTGCCCCCTCAGTTTAGAGGCTTCACTGTGGCAGACTGCATGCACCCCGTGAAGGGCAGGGGAGGTGCCCTCGCCCAGCACGCCGGGCCAGTGCACGGGGAGCCGGGTGTGGGTTGTTCTGGTGGCTCCTGCTGCTCTCCCAGCCTGACCTTTCCTCTCAAAGCCTCCTGAAGTTCCCTCAGGACAGGGCCAGGCCAGCTGGAAGGAAACTGCAGCCAGCCAACTCAGGGCTCCTCACCCCAGCCAGGCCTCCCCTCCTCTCCCCTCTCCGAGCACCTCCCTGAGGGGGTGTAGGTGGCAGTGGTTTGATAGGCTGATGGAGTTCTGGAGTTCACTCGTGGCTGGCTTGCTCTCGGCTCCTAGGTAAGTAGTGTCCTCAGTTTCCTCATCTGTAGAGTAGGGTCATAATGATTCTCCTTTTCCAAGGTTGTTGGGAGGAGCTATGGGAAGTACCAGACGCGGGGCACAGTCACCTGGCGACCCACCAACCCTGTAGACTCGGTCCTTGTGTAGCTTTCTTTTTTTATTTTTCCTCCGGTACCAAGGACCCAACCCAGAGCCTTCACACTGAACTACCTTTTCTCCCCCAGCCCATTTTGATTTTTGATTTTACCAAGTTTAACTAAGTTGACCAGGCTGGGCTTAAATCTACAATTCTTCTGTCAGTCTCCCAGAGTGCTGGGATCACAGGCCACACTGTCACCAAACTCAACTCCAGTTTTTAGTTTCGGTTTTATGACAGGGTCTTGCTAAGTCACTAAGTTGTCCAGGCTGGGCTGAAACTTGCAATCCCCCTGCCTCAGCTTTCCAGAGTGCTAGGATCACAGGCCTGCACCACCGAGCCTGGGCCTTGCGACCACGCAAAGACGTGCTGTCGATGACTTGGCCTCTAGGGCTGCTGTCCAGCTGGGCTTCACTCTCGGGATCCCTGCTGCCTGGAACAGACAACTTTGGGCCCTTCTCACATCCTGAGGCTGAATGCGTGTTCCATGGAGACAGTGCACTGTGAGGTGTCAGGGTATGCCTAGGGAACACACAAGTTTTTAAGAACGTCCTGAACGTTGCTGGCCCCAGCCCTATCTAAGACCTCCCACCCCCCCAAAGAGCTGAGCTCGTGGGACTGAGAGTCAGGACCTCATATCTGCATAGCAGACTTAATATATTTGGGGAATATGTGTGTCTGGATCCCTCAGTTTTCCCATCTGTGAAGTAGGGGCAGCGTGGGTCACAGACTCCTTTCTGCCTCCCAGGGATGATTTGGGAGACAGTGAGGTCATGTCTGGGTAGGGCACTGGGAGCTTCAGAGGCGTCCTAAGATAAACACCAGACGGTCTAACTGCCTGGAACAGCAAAGGCGGCCACAAACCGCAGCTCCACTCCCCCATTATCATGGGGCAAAGCATGCCTCTCCTGTCAAGTGGGCGAGCGGTAGAACAGGCAGAGGGCTACGGGGGAGACAACCCAGGGGGGCACTTCTCGGGTGTGAGGTGAAAGAGACAGGGTCCAATTAGCCAGGCCCAAGACGTGAGGACGAGCAAGGAAAGGAAGGAGGCCGAGACAGAAACCGCCAAGGCTTGCACCAAGTCCCTTGTGCCCTGCATCCCCGGAGAGGGGACCAGTGCCAGAGTGGGCAGTGCTTCTGCAGGGTGGGCGGGAGTAGGTTCACTGGAATGTGGCCGTTGGCACCACGCAGTGAAGCCGGAGGCAGCCATTTGGGGCATGTGTGTGCATCCACATGAAAAAGCAGGCAGCCCCTGAGACGCAATGATGGGCTTGGGATGGAGGGAGGGTCAGGTGGGAGCATCAGGCAACAATGTCTGGGATGCCAGGGTAACATAGCACAAGGAATCCTGCCTCTCGACAGAGTAGGGAGAGTGAGGAGGTGGTGGCCCTGCGGGGGAGGAGGAAGTGGGCTGCCAGCTGTAGCCTGTCACCCACCAGCTCCCTGAGTGGCCCTGGGGAACCACGTCCACCCTGAGTCTGGGCCGTGTGGCACGTCCAGGCATCGTTGGGTGCTAGGACAGAAGTAGGCGTTAGTGGGGAAGCTGGTGGATCCCCTGGAAGTCTGCTGCTTGGCCGAGAAGTTGTATCAACCTTAATGTCTTCATTTTGGTAAAGGCACCATGCTTATGTAAGATGTCCCCGTTAGGGGAAACCGGGTAAAGGACAATTGGGAGCTTTCTGTACTATCTTTGTGGCTCAGCTATAAATCTAAAATTATTTCCAAATAAAAAGTCTGAGAATGTTACAAGAAAAAAAAAAGAAGCAGGCATTGGATATGCACAGTTCAAGCTCTCTCCCCCTCTGCAGGTTGTGCCATGGCTGTGTTTGGTGGGAGGGAGGGACAGGAGGGCAGGTAGTGAGGAGCCCAGGAGAAGCAGGACCCAGCAGTGCCACCAAGTGTCCCCGGGCTCTGCCTACCTGGAGGGGCTCCATTCCCAGATGGACCTGCGCCCACCTGCTCTGCTCAGTGAGTCACCCAAACACGCCCCCAAGAGGCACCTGGGGAAGAGAGACCCAGTGACGTGGCCACCCCCACCTTGATGGGCAAAGTGCAGACTGACATCTTCCCAGGACGGACTCCGCACTTTGGGTTCGAGGGTGACATCGGGACACAGTCTGGGAGGTGAGGTGTAGACAGGAGTGTGTCACTCGGTGCTACTTGGAACACTGTCAGCTGTAAAGTGCATGCCTCAGGAGGGGGGCCAGGATGAGGGCAAGCCTGACTTTAAATTCCACGGAGAGCCAAGACTATAATGTAGACGAGGTGGCTTGAGTCAGAAAACTTGGTTCAAATCCCAGTTATGACACTAAAGTTCCTGTGTGACCTTGGGTGGTTTATTTACCCACCCCCCTCCCCACCCTAGCAGCCTATTTCCTCTTCTGTAGAAATGTTAATGACCTGGGCCCGTGGTGCAGGCCTCCTGTAATCCCAGCACGCTGGGAGGCTGAGGCAGGAGGATCTCAAGTTCCAGCCCAAGTTGGGCAATTCAGCGATTTAGTGAGACCCTGTCTCGAAATGAAAAATACGAATGGGCTGAGGATGTAGCACAGTGAGAAGGCCCTGGGCTCCATACCCAGCTTAAAAAATAAAAAGGAAATCCTATCTTCCTCAAAATAGTGATTAGCGATTAAGATGATCTAAATAAAAGGCATTAAATGAGTTAAAGAGTAGCGCAGAGAAACATAGTTCTCTAAGTTTTCTTTGCGTTTTTAATCCTAAGAAAATGAAAATATCTGAAGCATCAATGAAGAAGCCCTAACATTTTTAAAAACAAGGGCTGGCTACCTCAATAACATCACAACTGACTAATGAAATATAAGCCGTCATTTAAAATGGAGATGAGTATCACACACAGAAAAGGTCGCAACACAGAGCGAAGAAAAACCAACTACACACCAGCGCAGCCTTGTGCACAAGAGATCGCCAGAGAAAACACTAGAAAGACACATCGACATCCATGGAGTGTTTGGGGAGAGGGAAGGAGAGGTGGGTGTCAGGTGACTTAACTTTTTAAATATTCTGAAAGTACGTTACATTTATAATAAAAAAATTTATTTAATAAAAAAATTTCCCCAAACCACAGCAGGAACAATTAGGTATGACAAGAGCTGGTGCATTTTTAGGGCTGAGATACACAGGGACAGGGAGGAAGGCAAAGCCACACCAGAGGGGCCTGGGGGAGGAGACAGCAGCTCACGGAGGCAGTGAAACTTAACCCCGCTGGGGGAAGAGCCATCTTGGGTGGCTCCTGCTCTAGGCAGCCTGGAATTTGCTGGGCGCGGTGGGGCTCTGGAATCCACAGCCGAAGTCCATGTCGCCACCTCAGGGCTGTGCCCCGGGACTCTGTTGTCACAATCAGGAGCATCTTGAGGGGGGGGCAGGTCGGGGAGGATGGCTGCCCAGAAGGCTCCAAGGCCCAAGACTCCCAGAAGAGCAGGCACTGGTGTTTAAGGTCCCTGTCACCCAGTTCCCACCCACCCCCTTGTGTCCGCCTCTGCTTTAGAGCAGATGTCCTTGTCTACCCTCCCTTCCCAGACCATGTGGCCTGCAGGAGCAGAGCCAACCACCCTGGCAGCAGTGGGTCACAAAACAACAGATTTTAATGGAAGTCATGAAGGAAGGAGGGAGCAGGGTCACAGTGGCATCACCAGCGTCACTCCCTCCAGCCGGGGCAGTGGTTCTGCCTTCCCCTCCTCCCCACACTCCACAGCTCCTCTGGCCAGAAGCGAGGATATTGGTGGCCCCAGCCCAGCGTGGCCATTGTAAAGGGCTTTCTGGGTGTCCAGTGAAGACACAGGTGGCATATGCAGAGCTTTGGGCACATGTGGGACAGAAGGGATGAGGCCGCAGAAGGAAGTGTTGCTTAAGCCAGGTGATTCCCGAGGTCCCCAGGGAAAGGCTGCTTGTCTCCTGGACTGGGGCACAGAAGTTGAAGGGCCGGTACCATGGGGGAGCAAGTGCCAGCCCGCGAAGGGCAGGTGCGAGCTTCAGTGGCACCGTGGTTGTTGGCTTTAGAGCCAGGGTGAGGGTGGGAACAGGGCATCCCACAGGTGCCCAAGATGGTGTTAGCGGGATTGGCCAAAAGTCCTCCAGTGGCCCCCATGCATTCCCTGAAGCTTCCCCTGGGCTGAGCACCAGTCTCCCCTTCCGCCCTTCCCCGACACCAGGGACCCCCTATTAAGCCTCTTGTAATGTCCCCACTGCCGCCTTTACTGCTCGGAACACAGCCCAGTCCACCTAGAAAAGAGACAGGACACGAGGTTTGCAGTCACATTCTGGAGCCCCCCCCCCCCCCCCCCACACACACACAACTCCTCCTGCCCCTCAAGGACACCCTTCCCCGCATGCTGGCTGCCTGCTCAGCACAGAGCTGGCTGGGTCCGGGCCACTGCAGCTACAGCCTTGGGGGAGGGGACTCCAGTGTCACACTCACTTGTGCATAAAGCTGGCGGCAGTCAGGGGGCAGGCTGGGTCCCTGGTGGCAGAGCTGAGCAGAGAGGGCCGAGGTCTCAGGGGACAGGAAGTGTTGGGTGACGCTGACCGTGCTCACCAGGCCCTGCACCTGGGCCAGGGAGGAGGGGCACAGGAGGGTCACGGGTGGCTCAAGGCCACACAGCTCCCTATCCCTCCAGTTCCTGAGCTTGACTCCCTCTGATAATGCCCACTCAAGCCCCAGGGAGCACAGGCCCTGGACGTAGCACCAGGCACCCCAAGGGCATGGTCATGGTCGGGCCAAAGGGGCGGCATCCTGCGGCTGCACACGGAGGCAGCCCAGGCTAGGTTCCTGGCCCCGGGCCTGCCTTCCCACCCTGGAGAGATGTGGGTGACCCTCATGGTGTTCCTGGTGTGCCACCCTGACTCCCCGCAGAGTCCCGCCCCTAGGGAAGCACCTGGTGGGGTGCCCCTGCAGGCACCAGCACGGCCTCTCCGGGGGCCTGCAGCAGGGTCCAGCAGCTCACGCCCCACTCCTCCCGCAGGCGCCGCCGCAGCCCGGCATCCAGGTAGCAGCTGCCCGGGGCGCCAGGCTCCAGGGTCCCGGCCCCAGCGGGGCACACCTGGAAAAAGGGCAGTAGAGGTGAGGCTCCGGTGGGAGAGAAGGGCGGGCCGCAGGAGGGCGGGGCACAGGAGAGAGCGGGCCAGCGAAGGCCTGAGGGCAGCTGAACACAATGACCGCTCAGCTGAAGGAGCTTAGGTTAAGGGCACTCCAGCTGGGCCCAAGTCCCAGCCAGAGCTGGGCCTTCCCCAACCTCAGAGGACCACGTCGGCCCCATATTTCTTTTCTCAATGGTACCCCTTTCTCCAAAACCCAGATTTTCACTCATAAGCCATCTACACCATACTACACCGACTGACACAATGTGCCCAAGGCCCTGAGCCTCCTGCCTCCCTGCAGCTCCCTGCCCCCCCACCCCTTTTCCTTCCTAACCGCTATCCTGGGCAGATCCCTTCCTTCACCTTCCATCCTACCCTCCTCCAGCAGGAGGTATTATTTGGTTGGTTGGTTGGTTTTAGGTAGTGTCTGGCTCTATAGTCCAGGCTGGTCCTGAACTGTGTAGCTAAGGCTGGCTGCGCGACTCAGGTGATCCTCCTGCCTCAGCCTAAGTGCTGGTATTACAGGTGTGCGCCATAGCTAGGCAAGCACTCTAATTGCTGAGCTATGCCCCCAGACTCTACACTGGAGATTTAAACCTGGAGACTTTTTGTTTTGTTTTTGAGACAGGGTCTTGCTCTGTAGTCTAGGCTGGTCCTGAACTCACTATGGAGCCCAGGCTGGGCTTGGACTCGGGCAATCCTCCTGCCCCAGCCTCCCATAGTGCTTGGATTACAGGCATCCACCACCACGCTCGGTTTATGTGATGCGGGGGAATCGAACTTGGTTACTTAGCGCTTGACTTAGCACTTGCTAGGCAAGCACTTTAACTACTGAGCCATTTTTCTTTCTTCTGGCACTTGGGGATTGAACTCAAGGTCTTTGCACTTGCCTACATTCCCAGCTTTTTAAATTTTGAGACAGTCTTGCTAAATCGCCCAGCCTGAGCTCAAACTTGAATCCTGCCACCTCAGCCTCCCATAGTGCTTGGATTACAGGCATATTCCGCCCCATCCCACCTTAACCTAGAGTCTGGTGAACAGCTACACTGTGTGCTAAACTGTGGGTGACCGGTAGCCCTGTGTCCCCAAGGAGACAGTGCAAAGCCCTCATCAGATTCTCTTAAGATCCCAAATTCAGAGAGGACAAAGCCACAAAGAACTTGTGATTGCCAGTGGGTGGACAGGCTTGCCTGCCTGGGCCGAGGCCCCTGCAGCAGGCATGGCTACCAACCCAAGCCAGAGCTCCCGGGGCAGGCAGGGACTTGTGGAGGCCAGAGGAGAAGGTAAGCAGGGAACACCTGCAGGGGTAAGCACCAGCGCCATGGTCCCCACCCCCTGCAGCTAGGACCTCAGCCATTGTTCCTGGGCTTAGAGCTACAAGACTGCCAGGAGGCTAGTGAACCCTAGAGGACTCCCAGCCAGGTGCCAAGAGTCCTTTGTCCCAGAGATTCAAGTCCACTGTGGGTCTACAGCAGCAGTTCCCAGGCCACCCAGCGAGAATGCGTCCCTGAGCCCTGCCCCATGAATCATCACATCAGGCCATATGGGACTGCCCATGGCCGGCCACACCCAGACCAGATGAGGCCATCTGTCTGTGACGGTGTGCCTCTGTCTGCTCCCCTCCGTGTCCCAGCCTCTGTGTGCACATCTGTACGGGCCTGGGGGCAGGGACGGGGCAGGCTGCAGGACAACACGACCCCCTCTGTGTCCCTGTGTGCGCACCCTAGTAGGGTGACACCTGCGGAAGTCTTTTCCCCAGGACAGGTGGAGTCTCTTGGATTTTGGAACCACGACCTGCCATAACCTCTTCAGTGTTGTTATTATGAGATGAGGTGTCACTATGTAGCCCAGGCTGGCCACAG